>SNQJ01S0048949.1:31611-47394 GCA_010110895.2 Picea sitchensis | reverse complement strand
GATTAGATTAGATTGAGATCCACTGTCGATTAATGTGTCTATCTTAGTGTGTCGCATGATTACTCTTATATGAAACAAGTTGTTTCTACAATCAATGTCTTCACCAATTTTACCTGTCATACCAACCAATGAGATCTTTGACTCATCACCTGAATCCGATCCCAAGTCTGTGGGTTTTGTTGTTATTGCCACTGTCTGCATTCCCTTCTTTTCCTTGAACCACTTTGGCCTCTTCTCGGGATGCAACTACCAACATTTGTCCTCATAATGCCCCTCTTTCTTGCAATGCTTGCAAGAGGGATTTCCTTCCTTCCTCGTCACTGTATTTTCATTCTTGCCATGCCTTTTCCTCTTGTCCTCTTTCCTTGAAGACGATGATTCCCCTCACACACCTGCTTTTCCTGCTTCAATATATGTAGCTTGAACAGAAACCTCATCAAGGTTAGTGGGTCCAAACATGAAAACAGTGTTTCTAATATGCACAGGTAAACCTCCTATATACTTCATAAGATTTTCTTGTGTTTGTAAAGGGATATCTAACATTAATGCCATTTTTCGAAATGCATCGGTGTATTCTTGCACTGTTTGTCCCTTTCTTAGTTTTAAAGATTTCCATTCAATTAATGCTTTTTCTTTATAACCCAAAGGATATAATTGTTTCCTAAGTGCAGAAATGAAACTCTTCCATGATGGAAATACATTACCAACATGTTGCGTTCCCTTTTGCATCTTTCTTTTCCACCAGATGAGAGTTGTACCTGCAAGTCTCAAAGATGCCAACTTGATTTGTGTGGCCTCATCCTTGATTTGTTCCACACTGCAGTATACCTCCATTTGCCTGATCCAATTGTCAAGTTTTTCTGCATTTACTTCACCATCATATATGGGCAACTCAAATTTGACATCAAGTTTTAACAATGGCATTTCATTCTTATTCTTATGAACATTTTTCTTTCCATTAGATTTAGAACTTGAACTGGATATCTAACATTAATGCCATTTTTCGAAATGCATCGGTGTATTCTTGCACTATCTGTCCCTTTCTTAGTTTCCTTTAAAGATTGCCATTGAACTAATGCTTTTTCTTTATAACCCAAAGGGATATAATTGTTTCCCTATGCGTAATGAAACTCCTCTTCCATGATGGAAGCATACCAACATGTTGCGCTCCTTTGCATCTTTCTTTCCACCAGAGCGAGAGTTGTACCGTGTAAGTCTCAAGATGTTAACTTGATTTGTGTATTCTATCATCCTTGATTTGTTCCACAATCGCAAGATAGCACTCCATTTGGTTCGGGATCCAATTGTCAAGTTCTTTCTCAAGATTTACTTCACCATCATATAAGGGCAACTCAAATTTGACATCAAGTTTTAACAATGGCATTTCATTCTTATTCCTATGAAGCCATTTTTTCTTTCCATTAGATTTAGAACTTGAACTCTGAAGAAGAAGGAGAAGTGTTGAGGATGATGGAGGTGGATGATGGAGGTGAAGGAGGAATCTGTGGATGGTCCCTTCTCTCTCCTTCTTCACCTCTTTCCTTTGAAGATTCACCTGTAATAGGTCTCTTCCGCTCCAAGTAATCACCATATAGAACCTACACCATCTCCGGTATAGTAAGGAATGGGTTGAACTTTCTCATCCCGTGAAACCTCTTCCTCGGCTGCCATCTCTCAATAAGGACAAGCTCTCTTCTCAATCCAATTAATGGATTCTCTCAGTAAATAAGATTGCTCTTCACCACACCTGTAGAAGTTTTCCTGTTAATATGCAAAACCTAAATCCAAACGGCCAATCTGCTCTATACCCACTTGATCCGTAGGGATCTTTAATGATTATGGTTGAGTTCTTTAATTTTGCATGTGCTAATAACCGTAAGAGAAACTTAATCAGCCAATGACGTAAGAGAGGGAATTATGACATCCATACATATGCGTGTATCAGGAAATGTAAATGAATTAATAAACAATAAACCATAACACAAGAATTGATAACGTTATTTGATACAACGTTGTCTATGTCTCCAAGTTTTGTCTCGTGGGAGGCTTATTTATTTCGTCAAAAGCTCAAAAGTACATCGTAGCAATTCCAATTGGATACAAGACTAATATATTCATGTTCTTTCAGATCTCTATAACCATGCAAACAAAACGACATGAAAAACGGACGCCTGGAGCTCCTGTGAAATGGTCTTCTAAGCGTCACCCTTCAATAGCTTCCCCTCGCATAAAATGGTTTCTATTTGACTTTCTTTCAAGATAACTCGCTTCCTACCATTCTCCATGGCCTTTAAACAAGTCTGCTTCTTTTAGATCCTGTTGGTTATCCATCCCCACTTCCTCCCAAAATTTGGGGCTCCAAAAATGCCCAATATCTCCCAAAATGAGAAAATCCATTCACAATAGGTATATATCAAATAAAATCCCACATTAAAACCATTGTATGTTTATTGGTCAGGCTCTTAGCCCCCTTCCGCCTATCAAGACCCTAATTTAAGGTCATATGAGAGTAGATTTAGCTGAAGGCCCGGCTACGCTTGGTCTCCCTTGGTTACCCGCCTCCTAGTCAAATGGAAGGCTCCTACAGACTGCCGGCTCATGGTTAACACAACTCCCATGCTCATGTGGTAAAGGTCCGTGTCCCATGAGTTGGGTCATGAACCATGGGTTTATACTCATGTCGAACGCTTAACCTTTGAGTTAAGGAGTTAAGTGGTATTACATATGGTCGTATTTGGTTCCGGCCCAATCTTTCCAACATTTCCCCAAAATCCTGTAATATACATATATTGTAAACCTGCTATAACAATGTGTGATATCGTGGCCCAAATGGCATTGCTTGGTGCTGAAACTTGCGCTTGGAGGGTGGGTTGATGAGCATCCTGACTCGCCGTAAGGCTACCTCGCTAGGAAGTATTGGGAAAGACTCTCGGCGGAGACGCTGTGGCCACGGCCGTGGACTATTTTGACAAGCTACTGAATAAAAGAATCCATATTTAGGCGAACTTATGTATCAATTGGGACCTCGAGCAGATAAGCTCTTTCTCCCAGTAGGAACACTTATTAGATTTTAAATGTAGAAAGATTAGATTGGATACAGGTAGGTAGAGTCATTAAGGTAGATTAGACAATTTAGCTTTTGAGAGGGAAACCCGAATATAGGCACCCTCCTTCTCTCAGATTACATACAGGAGTAAGAGATCCTGAGAAGAGAGTTACATTAGAGGAAAAGAAAGAACAAGTGAGAACTTGTGAAGAATCCCTCTACAGCTCTGAATTAATAGAAGATTGATTCAGGTCATGGCAGTGATTATTCTCTCAGGTCTTGTTAATATTATAACTGCTAATGGTAGCTTCTTTTATATGCTTTCCTTATATGTCGTGATATAAGGATTTCCTATATCAAGTTGTTCAAGAGAAAGATAAAATGAGTTCTTGTTTTGTTTCTCTCGCTTGGGCCCTCGAGATTCAAGCACGAAAATGGCTCCTTCCAAGATAGAGGCTGAAGAGGTCTTCTAGCTGCTTGAGTTCTTGCTTACATCCACGCAGGAGGCATCGAGCGTAAACTATTCATGGTATGATTACTGGTGTTGATGGGAATCTGTCTCCCATTCTAATTTTAGCTAAGGTCCCTTCTTCATGTGTCGTAGACAATTCTGATTATGGAAGGGAAAGGAACTAGGCTACCGAAATAGCCAGTTCCATTGTTTCAAGATAGCTGTGAGTTCTCATGAGCGTAAAATGGCTTGAGTCCTGATGTGCCAGTGTACTTAGTGTGGTTGCTGAAGAGATGTGCTGGATTGGTTAGCGACGACCATAGCAGGAATGAATATTATGAAGGGAGAAAAGGCTTCAGAGAACTCCTTAGAGTGTGAGCGAAACTGAGGAGAAATACTTTGGACAGAGAAGGGGAGAGACCGGTTCACTTAGCCGGGAGTCGTAAGGGCGAGTGGGTTAATTTCGGCCACCGCTTCTCTCCTCATCGAGGATCAACGGTCATTGACGGAGCCGCGACTTCGGGTCTCATAATTCCTCGGACTTCGTCTGTGACGGGGACGACATGACCGGTATTACCGCCACGGTGGTAGCGACCGCTGGACGATTTTCGATTGAAGTCCGGTAGTGATATCCTCTGAAGGTGAAGCTTTATAAGAGTCAATCGCTGACTTCGGTCTCAGTTCCTGAAAAGATATCTGACGCTGGACTCAGCGAGTAATAGACTCCGACTCTTCCCTAAGCGTTATAAAAGCAACGCGGTGAGAGAGAGAGACCGTAATATGTAAACCTCGGGGCATGGGGAGGAAGAGCGTCAACTCTTCGGGCCGCTGAATTGTGAAGGTCCCGGTGGGCGACCGTGCTCGCTGAAGTGGTAGCCGAGGTACCGAGTGAGTAAAAATTCTTTGCTCCGTGAAGAGGATACACGATGTCATTTTAAGAGAGAGAGAGGCCACCGATCGGGGATGACCGACGTCCGAAGGGTATGCTGGAAATCCGCTGGTAATGCCGCAGATGGAACGCTGATTCGGTGATCTCGTATGGTAATCGAGATATGGAGGCTACCCAAAGCGGAACCGACGTAGAGTTCGATCCCGCCAGATCAAGAGGAAGTTTCAATAATTTCGCATGAAGTCACCGGAGAAGATGTAGCAAAATCGAAGTTGGACGAAATACCGCGATGAGCTCGAAGACGAAGACGGACATCCCGACTTATGAAGGAGTTCCAATACTGCAGGAGCCGCCGGATTGGATCCGGCAGCACTGATACCCACTTCATTATGAGGGATACCGGTGAGGATAAGAAGTGCTGCAAAGCCAGAATCAAGGGGACATGCACCATGGTGGGACGAAACGGTGCGCATGACGCTCCAAAGGCAAGCGTAAGATAAGTTGATCGATGATCAAGATAAAGCGCTAAGTTCATCTCCGAGATCAGATCACTCGCTCAGCATGTAACTCCGGTATCGAAGATCGGCTGACGCGAAAAGTGAATACACCGAGAGTTTTATAGGCTCATTATCCGGAAGTGGCCATCGGGAATGAGGATCGAAGTAAGGTACCCGAATGGTCCTGCATGATATCTGTGATCTATCTGACTGACCTACCATCCAATGTTTGAGGATATGTACTCGATACCTTAGCTATCAAGAAAAGAATCAAGTGATTGCATGTAGGTAAGAGTTTCATCAGAGGCAAGACCGCGGTTCCAAGAAAGGACGCAGGTTTGCAATGAGGGATTGAGGAGACCTCGAAAAAGGTTGAAAGGGAGGAACTCGCTGCCGGGCAAAGAAAATTTTGAGCCTAGAGGCACCCAACAAGATCGTACCCGAGATTACGTACCGATGTAGGGGACACGCTTTCCCCGTAATCTCGGTAGAGGAAGAGGCGAGAGGAATTATCATGTTTCATCGCAGAAAGACGGGTCATAAAGCCGCGCGGGACCGCCCGCAGAGGGAAGATGGATCTGAGGAAAATCTCATCATTGAGGCTGGTAGGTATTTGACGCAGCTGCTTAAGATGCGACAAATAAAGTCGTTTGGGATGGCTAAGACTTTAACACCCGAGGAGGTGGATAATGCAAATTTAGAAGCAGACTGTCTTGGTCACTTCGGTAAATCATTTAAGAACAGAAAACGCAAGGTCATTATTGATGCCGAGTTAATCGATAATCTCGCCAGACCGAGATGGTGGAAAAGCTCGATCTGGAAACAACTAAGCACCGGAGTCCATAAGGTCCTCGTGATACAAAAGGACACCAGGTATGTGTCACCAAACAATGCTTAGTGAATTTTAAAATAGGGAATTATTATGACGAGATTCCCCAGATAGTCAGTATTCCATGGACGCATGTCACACACCGCTATAGCCATGGCGATGATAGAAATGTCTACGATGGTTGATGAACATACAATCTTTGGAGAAGGATGGAGACTCCATAAACTCATTCATAAGGGATAAATACGTCGGAAGGAAGCTTCTGAGTTACGGCTAATTTATACTTCTGAGTGGAAAGGATACAGAGTCGAGAAGAATGAGGGATCCACGCCTTTGTTACCGAAACCAAGGTATTATTCCCTGGCTGCTACAAGAATGGATGATCTACCGATGATTCAGGATACTTGGGAGTTCGGCTGATATCATCGCGCGGATCTAATCCACCCTCGCTCGCTGCCACCGAAGTGAGCTGAGTTCACTATAATATCGAATTCATTCAATAGCTTGTCAATAAGGCCGCCTACGTGCTGATGCCCGTGAGAAATTGAGGAGTCATAGACAAAGGTGATCCAAGATAAAAGGACTAGTGAGGAGAGCCTTAGTCCATGTGTTGTTCCAATGTACATCTAAGTCCAAGAGAGTATATCGAGGATGTGTACGGTAATTCGTGGCTTATAAAATTAACAAAGTTACCATCAGGTATAGGTTTCCACCACCGAGGATGGATGACTTAATGGATCCACCGAAGCTGCGCGAACATTTTCAAAGATTGATCTCAAGAGCGGATATCATCGATCCGGATGAGAGAGGAGATGAGTGGAAATGATTCGACAAATGAAGTTGGTTTGTACCGGTATCGGTCATGCCGCTTCATTTTGACAAACGACCTAGCACCCTTTTATGAGGTCATGAATGAAGTCCCACGGGAATCATTTGCAACGGTTGTGGGTGCACCCGGATGATATCTTAATTCTCAAGACCAAGACGGAGACGAAGCATTTGGTCATGCGGATGAGAAAAGATCGCGTAGAGAAGTCATCGATAAATTTGAAAATGTTCGGCTATACGTAACTCATATATCCGGTTTTATGGATTTCGCAAAATGAATCTAAAGATGGATCCCGGTGAAGGTGGACGCGGATCGAAGTGCGGCTATCACTAGGAACGTTTTCGAGGTAAGGAGCTTCCACGGATTAACAAGTTTCTACAGAAGTTTTATTCGAATTTCCAAAGGAATTAGTGTCGCAATGATGGATACGGTGAAAAAGTGCTAAAGTTTTCAGCTGGATACCGAGGGCCCGTATTTAACCTCCGCTAGCTTAAAGATCACCGAAAGCAAACCGCATTGGCACCGCTGGATTTCGAAAGACTTTCGCGAAGTGCATGCCGATACCGCTATGAGTTTTGGCCAGATCTATAGACCAGAGCGCATCAATGGATCGACGCTAAGCTCGAAATAATTCCACGTATTATCAAGGAATTCCCATGCCATCGCGTGCATTGAAGAAGTGGAGACACCATCACAACCCAAAGAGTTTGCGCTGCATAGCGACAATCACGCTGGCACCGTGAGTCGCCAGGAGAAATGAACTGCTACGCTAAGTGGTCGAAAGTACACGCGTGAGCTCACCTTTGCGGATCAAACACACTCGAACTCTGCAAACAAGGTATTTGATGCCCTGAGCGTAGCGTTTACACCTAAGAATTCAAGGTCAAACGTCGGGTCTTGAAAATCTGCCAGTTGATATGTACGCGGACTCTATCTCCATATAACCGCATGATAACCGGCGAACCCAGCTTCAGAGATAGAAGTCCATGATACCACCATCTGCGACATTGTTGTTCAAAGGAAATCACTTATGTATTCCCGATTGCTCCATGAGAGAATCTGAAGGTGAAGCAATGGGGACTATGTCATTTCGCAACGGCCAAGATCTTTGCTGCGTCGGAGGGAATCATAATATTACCATACGCGACGGATGTAGAAGGCCTGCCCACCTACGCGTAATTTGTCGCAAAGATGCAAAAGGGTCGGAAACAAAACACGGATTTCATATACCCACGGCATTGCCTAAAGTACCCGCCAAAGAAGACCGGCGGGGAGGCAATTAGTATTGATTTTGTGGCTAGACTGTCATATCGCCGCCGAGTAGATTCTATCTTGCTGCTGCAGATGTATTCGAAAATGGCGATTTTATCCCGCGGTCACAAGACTAGTGACGCTGACGCATTACTGTAAAATCGTTTCTGGCGAGATCAGCGATTGCATGGATTTCGCTGGCGCGCGAGCATAGTTCATCGGTGACACCAAATTCTATAGTGGGTCATTTTTGAGGACACTGAAGAAGTCGGCACCGAAGTTGGCTCTTTCGGGCCTTCAGCTTTACCAACCGCGTAATCGGCTGGACACGTATTGCAGGTGCGAAATGGGTTTGGGAGACCGGTTGAGAAGTCCGGTGACGTAACACCACCGCTTGGGATCAAGTTTTGCCACAAGCGAATTTGCGTACAACGATTCACAGAATCGCTACGTGGAGGAGTCCGCTTCAAATCTGTATGGAACGCAACAAGAGGCTAATCAACTCGTGAGAGTCGGAGTAAAATAAAACCAGCAGCTATGAGATTAGCAGTTCGCTGGAGGTAATAAAGAACTCTTGGTACGCGCGGAAGTGAAGAGACGACTGAAGAGATCGAATCAAGAATATAAACGTCGAGCCGATCAGAGAAAGAGACAAATTCAGTTCGAAGTTAGCGATCTAGTTCCGGCACATCTAAGGAAGGAAAGGCTCCCGAGGGGAACATACAATAAACTCGGTGATGAAGAAGAAAATTGGACCACGCCGGATTGTGAAGAAGTTTGGTGAGAATGCATATGAGCTTGAATTGCCGGAGGGCATTGCGATATCTCCGATCTTCAATATATCAGATTTATACCCCTAAGGGCAATGTGAACCTAAGAACCAACGATCCAGTTGGCGTGGTAGAAGTAAAATGCCGCCGTACGTAAACCCTGCATGAGTATATACTGGACCAACGGGCAGGTAAGAAAACCGCATCGAAATGATTTGAATATCCGGTAAAATGGAAGAACCAATCTTAAGAGAAGACGCCACCGGGACGGGGTCATTACACAAAAGCATGGACACACCTTGCATGAGATCATGGACAAATGGCTGAAACTTTGAGCCGAGTATGATGCAGAGTATCCGCATCTGCCGCATACCGTGACGGGAAGATGGAAAGACTCTCGGCGGGAGGACGCCGTGGTCACTACCGCGGACTATTTTGACAAGCCTACCGATTTAATAAAAGAATCCATATTTAGGTGTATTTATGTATCAATTGGGACCTGGAGTAGATGAGCTCTCGTCCTTGTACAGCATGAACACTTATTAGATTTTAATGTAGAAAGATTAGATCGGATACAGGTAGATAGAGTCATTAAGGTAGATTAGACAATCAACACCTAGCTTTGAGAGGGAAGTCCTCAACATAGGGTAACTCCTCCTTCAGATGCTATTATTATTGCGAGCAAGAGATCCGAGAAGAGAGTTAAGCATTAGGGAGGAAAAAGAAAGAACAAGCAGAGAACTTGTGAAGAACTCCATGCACAAATATTGAATTAATAAGAGAAATTGATCTGTGTCATATCGCGGATTATTCTCGTGGTCTTGTTGGTCATTATGTCGTTGTACGGTAGCTTCTTTATGCTTCTCCTTCTATATACCGTGAGCATGATTTCATCAAGAAACCAAGAGGAAAGATGGAGTTTCCGCTTTGTTTCCTCCGGTTTAGTCCGAGATTCGCCATGATCGAAAATGAAGTCTCTTCCGCATAGAGGCGCTGAAGAGGTCTCACGCTTGAGTTCTTGTTTACATCCAATTTAGGAGGCATTGAGCGTAAATCCATCTGGGCGGCGATTATCTCCCTGGTGTTGATGGGAATTTTGTCTCGCGATCTTAATTTTGAAGCTATGTCCTTCCTTCATATGTCAGATAATTTGATTATGTGGAAAGAAAAAGGAACCAGGTCACCGAAATAATAGGTTCCAGCCTGTTTCTCAAGATGGAGTTCCTACGGGAAGGCAGCCTGCTGAGTCCTGGATGGTGCGCTTCGCGTATTGCTTGAAGAGACGTTGATTGCTAAGTGACGAATTGGCAGCAGAAGGAATATGAAGGGAGAAAAAGACTTCAAAGAACCTCCCTGGAGGAGGAGCCAAACCGAGGAGCAGTCACCTTGACGAAAGAAGGAGACCGGGTTCACTTAGCCTGAGTCGAGTACAGCAAGGTTATTCGCCACCGCTTCTCCCCATCAAGGATCAATCCATTACTGATTTTGAGTCGGCTGACTTCTGGCATCTTTAATCTCTGACTTCTGTCTCGTGGAGGGGGACGAATTCGGCGACTCCAGCTTACCGCCACGCAGAAGCTGCACCCGGATCGTATCGTATTCTCTCATCCGTGTGGAGGACATCCCCGAAAGGCGTAGAAGCTTAGCAGGAAGAGTCAACGCTTTGACTTCCTTCGTCCTTCAAACCTCGAAAGACATTCGACGCTCTGACTCCGCGTGAGGTAGACTGATTCTTTCCCCTAAGCAAGCAAAAGGAACGCTGGTGAGAGAGAGAGACCGTATACGGCAAAACCCCTCGAAGTAGAGAAAGATGTCAACCTTCGTCGAATTGTGAAGAACCCGGTATGCACTGCTCAAGGAAGGTGGTAGCCGGGCTGGGTTGCGAAACCTCGAAAGGGGGAGGAAGAGTGTCAACTCTTCGGGCCGCGGAATTGTGAAGGTCCTGGTGGGCGACCGTGCTCGCGAGGGGCAGGGTAGCCGTCATGGGTCGTGGTTTCAAACCCCACGGACCCTCATACAATTTTGACCATTCTAACCACTAAGAGGGTGCCATGTGGCACCTCCCAAACCAATCATAAAGTGTCATTTGTCCAATACAACCACTGCCACGTGTACTCTTCATAGTCATCAGCGTACAATGCCACATCATCTCCTGCACAGTCAACATACTGATGTCATGATGACATTAGCATTGACTTTTTGACGAGTTGACCTTTGACTTTTTACATGTTTGGGTTTTCGAATAGAATGTGATATATTTGGCATACGAAGCCCGTTTGATGAAGTAAATATATGGCGAGAATCATGAAGACGAGATGGACGCAATGGCACTAGTTTCATCAGATTCCAATCACTTTCATTTTTGAGCCTTTTTTAGCCGTGTCAGGCTTCTGGATCCGATTCTGGATCATTTATGCATTGGTGTATGGTTTGAGGGTCTTATCATAATCACACATTTTAATTTACTTCTTGTATATTTCCATCTATACTAGTGTAGAACATAAGGTTTTTCTTACAGTAGGAAAAAAAAACACGTGTATTTTAAGATTCCAATCAAGGAAAATTAAATTAAAGATAGTAAACAATAGTCAATCTATATGTGTGTATAGTTTCAACGGTGATGGATTTGTGTAGCTTATTTAAAAATCACATGAAAGACAAATATATTGAGAGGCATTAAAAAAATTACATGTGGTGTGCAAAACCTCCTATTGGAAATGAGGTCCAACCTAGAGACATTGCGACCCAAATGTGGTCCTTAGAACCTATGAATGGTGCCTAGATCCCACCTAGAGGCTATATATCCTTAGAAATGATTTATGTGGTGGAAAGAGGCCTTTTTAATACTAATGAGATCAAGAATATATTTTTAGGGTTTGAGGTCCTTGTTTTCCTTGCTCAACCATGGTAGGGGTTTTGAGACCCATTATTGTTAAGTAAAATAGTCTAATGGTTCCCATATTTTGAGATAGAAGACTTATTCATGGCCATTGACAATGGAAAATATTCATTGGGGCCTAAGGATCACGTTTTACTCCTCCAATAATGCTACTTGTTCTAAGTCCCCCATATTTTTTGTGAAACAATTCTTAATGGTGCCATATATCCCTTAGAGAGGATATATTTGGTTTTTCAATCCATTGTTCATGGTCATTGATTGTGAGAAGATCCATTCGATCCTATGTTTATTTTCATTCCATATTTAATTTATAGGACCTCATATCCATTTTTGTTGTCAAAAACATATTAATGGTACCAAACATACCCCACAAAATCCAATTATGCCTTGATTTTGGACAAGGACACCTCGATACCCAACTATGGTGCTCAAAATGAGTGAATGGAACCCATATCCTACTTGGATGATGGTGATCTCTTAAAGAGGATATGTGTTGTGGTTTGATGCATTGTTGATGGACATCAATCTTAGGAATATTTTATTTAGGACCCAAATTCCTTATTTTCCTCCCGTGAGCATGGTAGGGCTCTTGAGATCCATTTGTATTGTGAAAAACATAGCAATGTTTCTCATATTCCTAGTCAAAGGCCTTATTCATGGAGATTGAGCATGATAAAACATTGTTTATGTACTATGGACCTCATTTTCCTCGCTTGGCCATGGTACATGCCCCAAATCCCATATGTTTTGTGGAAAAAACTCCTAATTGTGCCCATATCCACTCGAAGTCCAAATACCCCTTATAGAGGCTTTGTGTCATGGTATAGGCCTTAGGATCCATTTTCACTCCCTTGCCTAGGGATAGGCCCCAAGACCCTTTTTTATTGTGATATAGATACTAATGGTGCCAAATATCCCCTACAAATGTAATGACTCCATCGTTATGACTACAAGCGAAGAAGAAAGTGCATATTTTTTTTTATTTAAAAAAACAGGATGACAACAATGATTACAGCTAAACAACACATCTGACGGTGAGAACCATGCCTGCAGAACATGCAACAAACAACTATGACTCCACAGCCTGACACAAGAGCATCTAGGCAAAACATGTGTAAAACAACAAGGAGAAACAACTACCCACTCGACACAAACATGACCATGCCTACAAGATAAGGGACAACATCTACATCCCGACGCAGATCCCTTAGAGAGGATATATTTAGTTGTTCAATCCATTGTTTATGGTCATTGATTGTGAGAAGATCCATTCGATCCTAAGGTTATTTTCATTCCATATTTATTTTATAGGACCTCATATCCATTTTTGTTGTCAAAAACATATTAATGGTACCAAACATACCCCACAAAATCCAATTATGCCTTGATTTTGGACAAGGACACCTCGATACCCAACTATGGTGCTCAAACTGAGTGAATGTAACCCATATCCTACTTGGATGATGGTGATCTCTTAAAGAGGATATGTGTTGTGGTTTTATGCATTGTTGATGGACATCAATCTTAGGAATATTTTATTTAGGACCCAAATTCCTTATTTTCCTCCCCTGAGCATGGTAGGGCTATTGAGATCCATTTGTATTATGAAAAACATAGCAATGTTTCTCATATTCCTAGTCAAAGGCCTTATTCATGGAGATTGAGCATGAGAAAACATTGTTTGTGTACTATGGACCTCATTTTCCTCGCTTGGCCATGGTACATGCCCTAAATCCCATATGTTTTGTGGAAAAAACTCCTAATTGTGCCCATATCCCACTCGAAGTCCAAATACCCCTTATAGAGGCTTTGTGTCATGGTATAGGCCTTGGGATCCATTTTCACTCCCTTGCCTAGGGATAGGCCCCAAGACCCATTTTTATTGTGATATAGATACTAATGGTGCCAAATATCCCCTACAAATGTAACGACTCCATCATTATGACTACAAGCGAAGAAGAAAGTGCATATTTTTTTTTATTTAAAAAAACAGGATGACAATAACGATTTCAGCTAAACAACACATCTGATGGTGAGCACCACGCGTGCAGAACATGCAACAAACAACTATGACTCCATAGCCTGGCACAAGAGCATCTAGGCAAAACATGTGTAAAACAACAAGGAGAAACAACTACCCACTTGACACAAACATGACCATGCCTACAAGCTAAGGGACAACATCTCCATCCTGACGCAATGGCCTCGATGGCCAGTTAACTAGAAAATTGATGGTGCACAACCAAACACATGAAGGCATTGAACCCATGTACCAATAGAAAACTTACAATGATCAACAACACTCACAAGGAAGACACAAACTCTGACCAAGTTATCATTCACCTCTATCAAATAGGGCATGCCATGATCCCCTATCAGGACTCATGTCGTCCCGAGGTGATAGGTGCGGCGATAACCCTGACGCTACCTAAGCTATCTAGACCTAGGATTCCAAATGAATCCAACTCGCTAGGAGCCGATTTACTGACAAGAGAGCTACCCACACCCCAAGCAACAGATTGACAAGACGCATGATGACAACACATGAATTAAAATGCGCAAAAGACCAGAGGATTCTTGTTTCTTACAAGGCAGCGTGTAGGTGAAACGACTAGGACCAACCACCATTTCCAGCTCGACTTAAGGCACAAGGCGCATAATCGCCAATTAACCTTTAAACTATAAGTTTTTTTTAGAAATTACAACTACTAATCCCTTGACAATTACTCTTGCACAAGAAATTGAACTATTATGCCAATAAACTATTATGTCTAACAATCTTATTAATTCAACATTTGTAACTCTGTCTAACAAAGTATACTCCTATTATGTTTAATAAAAATCCAATAAGTATTAAACTTTTACATAATTTAGTATTAGTAAAAAAATGAATATTTTCTAACGCCATCTACTTTTATTTTCTTTAAGTTCAATTCACTTTAAGGATATGTTAGTTAAGGTAATTTAAATGTATGTAAAATGTTGGTTAAAAGTTCCATTATGAAGATGGTTTACATGGAGTTTGACCACCTTGAAGAAAACAATATTATTTCATTGTCTAGCAAATATACATTATTCCTATCCAAAAGTATAAGCTAGAGATCTCAACCAAAGAGGGGTATCTCTCTCTATTAACCATCAGATATCTCTGTTTATTTAACACATGATAATGTTGTCAAAATATATAGATTCGCTGTCATCTTCTGAATGCTATGTATCAACTGGATATATATTGATAAGTCTAATGCTAACGAAGGATAATAAGGATTTTAACATTAAAGAAGTAAATGATGATATTGTTGTCTACTTTATAATTCCATCCTTTAGACATCCATGTATCGCTCTATGATGGTAAGTTGTAGATCACTATATATAGAATCCTTTAAATAAAACTCAGAGATAGATATAATCAATGCTGTCAAGATTTTACTTTCATTCAGAACGAAGGTAATACTCTCTAACTGACGCATAGATAAATACTTTATAAAACATTGTCCACGAGTGATCAATTTGTAGTCAGTAAATGGAGGGTATGGCTGGCAGAAATATAGATACAATGGTTGAGAAAGAGAAGATGAAGTTGCTATCATTACATATAAATAAATAAAAATGCAGACAATTGCATGGTAAACATGCGGTCAATCACAGAGAAAAACCGTAGCCATTCACAGGGTAAAAACTTAGTCAAGCCCAAAAAACCATTCGTTGTCAGCGATAGTATAAAAACAAAAACATTCAAGATGAAAATTCGCTGCCATTCAAGGCACAAATTCGCTGTCTTTTACGGTATAAAAAAAAAATCATTCAAGATGAAACTCGTTGCCATTCAAGGAACGAATTCATTGTCATTGATGGTATAAAAAAAAAGCATTCAAAGTGAAAATGCATTGACATTCAAGCCACGAATTCGCTGTCATTGATGGTATAAAAACACAAGCAATCAAGATGAAAATTCGCTGCCATTCAAGGCACGAATTCATTGTCATTTACGGTATAAAAACACAAGCAATAAAGATGAAAATTTGTTGCCATTCAAGGCACGAATCTGCTGTCAAGTTTAATTCTATTAATGCAACAACAAAACTATAATACCACGGTAAAAGGTAATAAATATTTCGGTCCATTATGTTCGCGGTCATAGCAATTAAAATTTGCAGTCAAGTTTAAGTGGAATAATACAATAGAAATAAACATATATAAGGTCGCTATCATGCATAGCGTTCCAACAAATATTTACCACCCAACCATAGTATCAAAATCCCAAACACAATATTTGCAGTAATATATATATATATATATATATATATATATATATATATATA
>SNQJ01S0048949.1:18133-31578 GCA_010110895.2 Picea sitchensis | reverse complement strand
TTAAATATATAAGATGGAAGAGGTCATTTAAAAAATGTAGAGGTCCTTTCATCAAAATGTAGAGATCATTTCATCAAGAGGACATTTCATTAGAAACGCATAGATCATTCATCAAACATAGAGGACATTTCATTAAAAACGTAGAGGACGTTGCATTAAAAAGGAAGAGATCATTTCATCAAACATAGAGGAAATTTCATTAAAAATGTAGAGGACATTGCATTAAAAATGGAAAGATCATTCATCAAAACGTAGAGGACATTTCATTAAAAATGCAAAGGACATTGCATTAAAAAAGAAGATATCATTTCATCAAATGCAGAGGACATTTCATTAAAAACGCAGAGGACATTGCATTAAAAATGCAGAGATCATTCAGACATTGCATTAAAAATGCAGAGATCATTCATCAAAACGCAAGGGACAATAAGCGGATCGTGGAAGGAAAGGATTTAAACAATCATAGAAGTACTCACTCAAAAAAGACTAGAGGAAATCCATCGACCAGGAAAAATCAACAGGGGTAGACAGCTGGGCAAAAACATCCTTCGCTCATCATCCACGCACAGAAAAGCAGGGCATTAGGATCTATAGGTCTATTAAAACCAAAGTGATGACCATCGATCCAGCTCCTGGCCGACTACTCGTACGTGGACTGATGATTTAGGGATGAGGACAAAGTAAAGAACAACTCTTCACAATAAATCAATAAAACCAATAGGACAGTGACGTCATACAGGGATCGAATGCCAAGGAAATCAAGTCAAGAAGCCATCTTAAGGCTATGGGGAAATTAAGTTCTTGATTACATCTCTAATTCAAACACTTTCTTACATAATTAAAAGTATAGAAATGAAAGCACCAGATCAATATTAATCTACCATGCAAAATAAAATCTTGCGTACCATAGCCCAAGGTGACTACTCCGAGTCGATATCCCACGTGCTTTGTGTAGCTCCCACCTGTCGACCATTGTGACTTCACCAATACCTCTCACCCAATGCTAGGGGTACTCTTCTTCCCCCTTATCCTCTCGAGCCGCAAAGGGGCCACACACACTGAACCAAAGAAAAAATAGCTCCCAACTCGCATCGCAAGGCCGAGATACCACTCCTCACCGAGTTGGGTATCTCAACTCCCACAAGATAAGTCACTCAAGTCAAAAATTCTGCAGCATAACATTACTCATAATATAATAGATCCATACTCCTCCTCCTCCATCCTTTATAAAGAGTTTCTAAGAGATTTCTTTCCCAAATTCCCATTTAATTTAATTTCCAATAATTTCATTAATAAAAATCCTCCCCATACATGTGTCACCCATCCCCTTCATTGCATGAGAAATTAATTTCATTAATGATTTAATTACTGCTATTTCCCTCACCCACCTAGAAGCATTCCTAGAATCGCTCCTAGGTGTCCCCATATTCCCTTACACATTTTAATGACTTACCCCCTTACTAATTTACTAGTTGAGTTCAATTTAGAAAGTTCTTAAAGGAAAGATTCCTTTCTAAGTTAGCCATTCTTCTTTTTCCTTAAGTTTCCCTTTCTCTTTGTTTTTCCCCCTTTTCCCCTTACTTTCCTAATTCTTTTAAATTTCTCTCCTTCCGTTTTTATCTAACACTCGAATTAGCAAGTGTAGGAAATTACCCCTTTCTCTTTTTGATTAATAATTTATTTTATTTTATTAGCATAAGTAGCAAAGAAAATTTTCCCTTTTGGTTAAAATGTAATCCCCTAACATAATTTTTTTTTTTAAATTAATTGAATGGATTAGCCCTTTCTTGTCACATGTTTAATGATGATTATTAGTATTATTTATTTATTTTTATTATGTATATATATATATATATATATGTACCACAAGTATCACTTAGACCTATATTTTATTTCCCTAGGCTGGGCAACATTTTATTCAAGAATTGTTTTTTAAATCTTTCTTATCAGATTGTTCAATCTAAGGCCATCTAGTTTTATTCACTTATTAGTTAACAACTCGACGTGCCCTTCAGGACGCACTAGGTGCTCCAAGGGTGTCACTAACCTCATTCTTTTATCCTTGCATGACATCCCCTTCAGGATGCACTACGTGTTGCAAGGGTGACACTCGCCTCCTTCTGTTTTTCTTGCGCGACGTTCCCTTCAGGACGCACTACATGCTCCAAGGGTGCCACTCACCTCTTGACTGACTTGGTAGACATAAAAAACCCCTAGAGTCAATACTTCGTCAGGTGATCTTGTGGGAAACTAAGGGCCTCTAAGGAATAAGGCCCTTGCCTTATTGTACACCCCTTAGAATCATTGTGAGCAACTGTCGTAGTCTGCCCTCATGAAATTGTGGTTTTTCTTGAACTAGGTAATTGTTAACGTATAGTTCAAGCCACGACGGGAGTACTAGTAGGCTGTGGAAGGGATGTTGTCCATACCTCTCCCTCAACGTCTCTGGTAGTCATTCGTGACCCCTCTACTCCACATGTAAGTCTGGTCAGCAAGCTATCGTCATCCTGCATCATCAACGAATCATGTAAGAATAAAATCCATAATCATAACCTCTAATCATATGCACATATGTCATATATAGAACAATCAAACCCCAATAGTCCACTCCCTGACTCGATCCAGAGTCGAAGGTTTTCATTGATGCCTCAACATCCTCGAGTTCCAAATCCTGCACACTCAAGAGAACCGATTCAATAGCACCTGCCTAAGTCAATACAAAAAAATAACATATAATCACATCAATAATGCCTCATAGTCATAATCAATGACCAATAGTATAATAATCTCGATCACTTGCAAGCAAGTGTCCTCAAATAATAACTTCTCTCAGTGCGCGCAAGGGAGAGATGTTACATACACCCCCTCTTGGTCTAAAATTCGTCCCGAAGTTTCACAATATATAAGTGCCAAAATCATGTCTATCACAGTGTCATAAGTCTATCTATGAAACAAAAATGGAAACTGTTGGCGCATATCATATGCGTCCTCCGAGGTAGTCAAGTGTGGACTATAGTTGTCCCACTTGTCCTTGACGTGATCTATTGTTCGATGTCATAACTGTCGAATGCGATGATCCAGGATGCAGATTGGCTCAACCGTGAGTGCCCCCCTCGTCTGATACCTGCAAGAAACTCATGTCAATAACATGTGCAGGATCACTAATATAATGTCTCAAAACAGATACATGAAAAACATCTAGCATACTCCTCAAAGAATTAGGCAAGGCTAGTCGATAGGCTACGGGCCCCTTCCTCTGCACAATATCGAAGGGTCCCACAAACCTAGGGGAGAGTTTAGCTCCCTTTCCAAACTTGATTGAAATCTTATGCAGTTTTACTGGTAAGAATACTTGATCGCCAACTTTGTAACTATGTTCGACATGGTGCGCGTCGGCATAACTCTTCTGTTGATCCTGTGATTCTTTGATCGCTTGTCTTATTGTTTATATTTGATCTTCCATTTCTTGGATCCTTCTGGTCCCACCAAGACCCTATCCTAAAGTCAATCCCAACTCAAAGACATCTGACATTGTCACCCATAAAGGAATTCGAAAGGCGCCATATTAATGGTGCTTTGGTAACTGTTGTTATAAGTGAATTCTACCAGTGGAAATAATTCTTCCCAACACTTTTGTTGGTCCATCACGTACATGTGCAACATGTCTTCCAAGATCAGGTTTGCTCGTTCGGTCTTCCCGTCAGTCTCTAGGTGATACACAGTACTAAATTTAAGTTGGGTTCCCAAGGCCTCTTGGGAACTAGTCCAAAATTGTCTAGTAAACACCGATTCTCAATCGGATATAATCCTATTAGGAATGCCATGCATCTTCACAATCTGACAGATGAAAAATCTACCTATGTCAAGTGCCTGATACGTTGTGTGCACAGGAATAAAATGAACACTCTTCATCAAAGTGTTGACTACCACAAGAATCATGTCGTGTCTCCATGTTGTTAGTGGCAATCAAACAATGAAATCCATTGAAATAACCTACCATTTAGATTATGGAATAGCGTGTGGTTGTAGTAATCCTGGTGGATTTATATGTTTATAATTTACCTACTGACATTCTAGACATCTTCCCACATAGTAAACTATGTCTGCCTTCATTCCCTTCTAGACGAATAAGGGATTAATGTCCGTCCTCATCTTCATGATTCCTGAGTGAGCCATGTACACTAATCTGTGAGACTCATTTAGGATCAAACTCCTCAACTCATCATTCAGTGGTATGTAAATTCAATTTTTAAACCTCAATAGTCCATTGTCATCAAATGTAAATCCTTCAAATATTGGTACCATCATTGTGTTTTTTCTGATAAAATCCTCGACCTCTTTATAATAGTCATTGTCACACTGTAAAGTTAGAATCTTTTCACGTAGATTCGTCTGAAGAGGCAACACCAAAAATATGCGTGGTATCCAACTCAATGCATCTATCGCTCGGTTCACTGTTCCTTTTATGTAAGTAATCTTGAAGTCGTACTCGCTAAGCAATTCTGACCAACGTCATTGTCGCGCATTTAGGTCCGTAAAGATGTGTTGTAGTGCACAATGGTATGTCTTTAGTTCAAATTTTCATCCAAAAAGATAGTGCATCCAAACCTTCAAGCAATATATGATGGCTAACAACTTCAAATTGTGCATCACATACTTCTCCTCATGCCTTCTCAGTTTCCTCGACATGTAAGAAATCACTCGACCATCTTGCATAAAGAATCCACCTAAGCCTTCCCTAGATGCGTTAGTTCATACCAATAAGTCTACATCCATGTTAGGCACCTTTAGTATCGGTGTTGTTACCAATAGCTCCTTGAGCCTCCGAAATGCTTCCATGCATTTCTCGGTCCAAACAAGCTTCTTGTTCTTCTACAATTCCATGATTGGATTTGCTATCTTCAAAAATCCCTCGATGAACCCTCGGTAGTATCCTATTAAACCCATGAAGCTACGCACTTCCAGGACATTTGTCAGCAGAGGTCATTCCATATTAGCCTCGACCTTTGTTGGATCCATGACAATACCTTTGTCGGAGATGACATGCCCGAAGTAGTGATCTTATATTGATAAAACAAGCATTTGGACAACTTCCCATACAATTTATGCTCTCACAGTCATTGTAGTACCAAGCGCAGGTGCTCTTCATGCTCCTCCATCATCCGAGAGGAAATCAAAATATCGTCAATGAATACTTGGAAGAACTTGTCCAATTACTCGCGGAACACCCCGTTCATCAAACTCACGAATACCCCTGGGGAGTTTGTCAGTCCAAATGGTAAAATAGTAAACTCATAATTCTCAAACCTCATATTAAAGGCGGTCTTAGGGACATCATCATCCTTGATCTGTAACTGGTGATACCCTGATCGTAAATTGATCTTTGAAAACACCGTCGCACCCTTCATCTGATCAAACAGATAATCAATCATTGGCAACATATACTAATTCTTAATCGTTGCCTTGTTCAATTGACGATAGTCAATGCAGAGTCTCCACGACACATCCTTCTTTCGTATAAGTCCTAGGTCCAACAGCTCCTTTAGTTGAATTCTCAAATCCTATAACTCCAAGGTCGACATCCGATAAGACGTTCTAGCTATCGGTTCAGTCCCTGGTTTTAGGTCTATGGTAAAATCCAATTCCCTCTCTGGCAGCATCCCAGGTAACTCCTCCGAGAATATGTTCGCAAACTCTCTCACCACAAGAACATGTTATATACCTTCCACTACTCCCTTCTCCTTTAATGCAAAGATCAAGTAAAGCTTACATCCCTTGAGCATGCTCTTCCATAGCTGCAAGGAAGAGATGAACCTCAAGGAAACTCCCTGGTTCCATCCTACAATCACATGTCTCTATCCCTCATCATTGACCAAGCTCAACCATTTTGTCTTACAGTTGAGTATCGCCTCATGCAATTGCAACTAGTCCATACCGATCACGACGTCATAAGATCCTAATATCGTGACATACAGGTTAGCCATGGTAACAAACTCTCCCAGGTTAAGGGTACAACCCATAACCTTTCCTCCAACATTCTGTTTGGCTTTCGAAACCATCTCTAAAAATCTAAACTCATCCTGTTCGATTGTCTTTACCTTAATCCTTTTTAGCGTTGCACCAGAAATGAAACTCTCGGTAGCACCAAGATCTATCCAAATACTAACGGTGTAATATACCTTNNTAATCCTAATTAACTCGATAGATTCGTTCTTAGGATAAAATGATCATTTTATCTAGTATTAAACTATGATAAGTTTCTTATACTATGGTTACCCATTTTAATCAACCAATATATAGGTTTCCAGGTCATGCTAATATAACCATCCATTACTCTAACAATTTTGTAATTTCTAAGCTTCCAAACATTTATACGTGTCATACTATACAGAACTCAAACTGTGGAGGACTTAGGATTCATGATCCCAAAACTCTTTCTTACGCAAAATAATTCTAAGTGCAGAGAGGGGCAAGGATTTGAGATTGAAGATATTGAGAAATGATTCCAACTGTTGGATCTTGGAGTAGGAGAACTGTTGGATTAGAACCTCTGTGTGGTATCGCGTATCAGGGTTCAAAGGTTGGAAGCATTTCTTTTCAACTACAGAAGTCACGAAGTGCCGAGCACCGAGGGCTTGTGCGACATGTGGCACATCCGTTAGGTGGGGACCACATGGTTTATAGGTGGCACAAGACTTGTGAAGTGCCGATCACTGAGGGCTCGTGTGACACATGGCACATCCGTTAGGTGGGGACTGCGTGGTTGATAGGTGGCGCAAACATACAGCACACAGAAAAGGCGAAAGTAGGCAACGGGTGGCATACACATGTCACCTTGGAAGGATTCAATCCATCACTGACTTATCGTTATTTGAGGTTTCACAAAAGAGGAGCACGAAGGTTCGACACTCCAACTCGTGAAGTCGCGAGTTGCGAGTAGTGTTATTGTTTAGCCTAGCCCATGGTTATAGGTAGAAGGCGCTAGCGAGGAGGAAGCCCTACCCGTATCACATCTCAAGTATCTGAGGTTTGGAGTAGAGGGTCTTCGACTCATGAACTTGCGAGATCACGAGTCACGATAGGCTCTTGCATTAAGGCCTTTTTTATGGTCATATCACAAAGGAGTTGATGAGAGGGAGTCTATTCTAGGTGGCGTAGACGCATTGTACTGGTAGAGTTTTCATGGAGGGCCTGTGGATTGTGTAAATTAAGGTTCCAATAGGGACTCGAGGGAGCCTTTTTGGCTCAAAGAGAATTTAAAATGATCCTGAGCAGATCTCGACCATTCTTTTCATGGGAAAGGTACTCAGGTTCCTTAATACAAACCCTTCGGGATTTAATAGTCCCTGATGCAAAGGTCGAATTTTTTCCTTAGTCTGTAATTGTAAAGTACCCAGTTTGAAGTGTGATTCTTGTTTGGAAAGGAAACAATCATTATAATAATCTACCATATAAACTATTTATAATTTCATCGGCTGCGTAGTTTCATACCTACCCTACATCTGTGCTCGAACTTTTTGCCTATGTTTAATTAATTCAAGGTTCAAGACTCTTCTTCTTTGCATGTCGCATAATGAAAGTAGAGTAATAAAGAATGATTAAATTCTGACTGTCAACGGTATTCCGATATCAATATAACTTATTGAAGCAGACCATTTCATTATATTTTCGATTCTAGTGTCAGATATAATATATAAAAAGGGGTTCCAGATTTTTAGCTTTCAATTTCATCGGTCTTTGCGCATCTAGCATTTCATTTACATGTTGTTGATACATACTATTGATCAGTATATGATTCATATAATACATGAACAAACATATATAATATTAACTACTTATGTTGTAGATAGTCCACTTTTGGTTTGCTATGACACCAATACAGTTTCCAGAATAATATATATGTATAATATATAAACATATATATAATCCATAGGATTCGTGTTGTCTCGTATTTCTCTTCAATTCCAAGTTATACTAGAAAGGAAGTCTCCGCTAAGTGATACACTTTTCTGAAATTTAATTACAAAGATACACCTAAATGTTTATATATGTACAAACTTACTCAACTCGGATTACACATAGATAGATTTGCTTAATATTTCAGTCATAGGAATGAACATATGCCTATAAACAGATCTGTTCCTTTCAATGACATCATACATAGATAATCCTACCTAGAATTTCGATTACAGAGTTAAACATATCCTGTAGATGGACATATTCTTTCAAGTTCATTTGTATATAGATAGTTTTGCCTAGCATTTTATTTTCAGGAGGAACCATTCCCAAAATTTAGTCTTTGATTATAAACTTCATATTACGAACATATGTCATCCAAAGAAATTATTTCAACTTAGCACAATTAGATGCATAATTTCAGATACACAAATCATTCAAACAAAGCAGGAGACGATTTACATATCTGAATCAGTGCACGGGAAGACAAAGAGAACAACCACATTCCTCCCAACCGTAGAATAGGGCAGCCAAAATCACTTGCCCAATTCACCCCCTAGCTTGACCATAAATCCATGAGGGTGAACTTGGAAAACTTCTCCTCATAGATGTCCTTCAATTCCAACAAATTCATCTTGCCTCACACTCACTTAGTAGTGTTCATAACAACAAGGAAAAAATCAATAGCCTCCTTTTCGAGCATACTTGGCAACGTCTTGCCTCCTCACATATGTTATTTATCAATTTTCCTAGGTCTTTTCCCTCCCTTGGGAATTTTCCCAGCTTTCTAAATCCTTGTTTTTCAGGGGCTTCCAATGGCCAAATCACTGATTTTCCACTTGTAATAATCAGCCTAGAGGTAGTTCCAACATGTTCCCCACTCATGGAGTTATGGTCAGTTGATTTTAACATGGTTGTTCCATTTGTCCTCCTGAAATCCATATAAATATTCTGTTTTTATACAAGTGTCATAGTCGAATAGTTAGTTGAGTCTAATTAGATCTCTTCCCAACAGTCATAATAATTTAATTACAAATATCAAATTTGAAATTTCGAATTTCCATAAATGGCAAAAATTTTCCAAATTCAAATTTACTAAAAACGAATAAATTTCCAACAAATTTCAATTTCAATTTTTTTTTTTTTTTTGTTTTGGGATGTCACAAAGGGTCTGGTCAGAGATGGTACTTGACATCTCGAGAAAAATCAAATGTTTCTCTTCCTGGCGGTTATTCACCTCTGTGTGAATCTTATGGGCCTTGCCCAAATCTCCCACGGTAGTGGATCCGACTGATCCAGAGGCTCTAGTCCTTTCCACTGGGCAGTCACACTATTAGTGTGCCTCCCCACATGTCCAATACCCCTTCTTCGGTCTAGTACTCCTGGTACATGAAGTAGAAGCTGATGTCCCACTGACCTGGAATCCTGGTATATTCTACTGAACAAGCCTAAACTGTTGTTGTTGCGGTCGACGTTGTTGTTGATGCTGCGGTCCCCGATAAGGCATCCGTTGCTGAGGCACAGGTCATAAAGGTTTAGTGAAAGTGGATTCCCTCTGGAATCCATGATATCCAATAGTATGTCTGGTTGGTTTCTGATGCTGCAACGCACCAGATGACACCTACCCTATTGGCCTCGCTGAAGTCCTTCTCTGACCCCTGCTGATAAGATCCTCCTCTGCTATGAGGGCCTTATGGATGACATCATGCAAGGTCTGAGGCATCAAAATCCTAACTTTTTCTCGTATGATGACATTAAGGCCGAACAAGAACCTACTGACCTTAATTTTATCAGTATTAAGATGTGGATCATACCAAAGAAACTCCATAAAAAGGGTCTCATACTTGGGCACCGTACGACTACACTGTTGTAAGGCATTGAACTCGTTGAGCTGACACTTAATAAATTCCTCTGATAGGTTCCTCTCTCGGAACTGTTCCTCGAATAGTTCCCATGACACGTCTTCAACACTCAAACCCTCGGGGAAGGGTGGCTTCCAAACCCCCTTGTGAACCCTTTTTATTGTGCGATTTTTTAACCCCCTTGTGACCCCCACTGCAACCAAAATATATACATATTTCATGGGTTTAATTGTGCAAAGAATATAACACATACCTAACATTGTCCCAATTTTTGTTTTCTTTTCATAGAGGGAGGGCTGACGATGACTTGATAAAACATTCTAGGTAACAACGAGCATTGATTCTCCACACGAGGATAAACTCTCAATGGTTACAAACTTTGTCAATGAATATACACTATTCTTCAAATTGTACACATTCACTAGAAAATCGTTCTTGTCTTCAACAATGTCATATCAAAAAGTGATACTGAACATCAATGTTCTTTGTCTTAGAATGATAAATCAATTTCTTTGCAAGAAATATTTCACTCTAACTATCACAATATCCCCTTACAACTTGTTGTACAAACCCAATACCTCAATAAAACATCTATAACCATACGACTTATTTATTCACATGAGTAATTTCCATTCATTTATATTCTATAGTTTAGAGTGCCACTTTAGGTTGTCTCTTACTCATCCAACTAGTTTCTCCTAAAAATAGATTGAACACATAACCACTTATAGATCTTATACAATTTATATATCTAACCTAGTCCACATCAACAAATCCAAGTATGTCCAACACTCTATTTTCACCAGGTCTTCCTTATTAGCGAATTCCATAATTTCTAATTCCACACAAATACCTAAAAACCCTATCTATAGATATGCAATTCTCCATCCCTGGTTTTGACATATATTTTCTTAAAACTCCCACTAAATTTGAAATGTCCAATCTAGTATAGACCATTGCATACATCAAAAGGCGAAAAACACTATCATAAGGAACAACAAACATGTCCTCTTCATCTTCTTATGCCTTGGGTCACTAATCTACAAATAAATTTACACCTGTAATATTAGGTACCTTCACTAGTTTACATTCCTACATATTAAACCTCAACAATATTGCCTTAACATATTTCCTCTTGTTCAATAAGAGTTTTTTTTTCCCGATCTCTTTTAGTTTCTATTCCCAAAATACAATTTGTAGCACAAAGATATTTCATATCAAAATTATAAGACAATTGATTTTTTACGTCCTTGATGATTTCCTTGTTGTTTCAATTAACAAGATACCATCAACATACAATACCACATAAACCAAATTATCTCCAACTAATTTGAAATACACACATTGATCAAAGTTTATACTTGAGAAACCATGTCCCAAAATATAACTATGAAACTTTCGATACCACATCCTTGGAGATTGCCTTTAACCCATATAGGTACTTTTTCATCTTGCAAACCAACTCTTTCTTACACTTCACCACAAAACCTTCTAGTTGTTTCATTTTTATTTCTTCCTAAATATTCGCATGTAGCAATGTTGTGGTTACGTAAATATGTTCTAGTTCAAGATCAAAAGAAGAAACAATAGAGAAAAGAAATATAGTAGAAGCTGCTTTAACAAAAAGAGAAAAATGTCGCCAAAATCAATTCCCTCTTCCTGGAAATATCCCTTTGCTACTGGTTGAGATTTATACTTCTCCACTTTACCTTATACATTCAACTTCTTCTTAAACACACATTAGCTACCAAGGGTTTTTCTTTGAGCCGACAACTTAACTATATCAAAATCTTCATCTTTATCCAAGGCTACCATTTTCTTAAACATGTCCTTCTTCAGGAGTTTATCATCCTATAAATCCACTGTCCTAATATTTATGGGGATCATCATTCCCGATAAAAACATTAATGGAAATTAAGCGGAGTATACCTCTTTGTTTGTCTTGTTTCTAGGGCCAATATCCTCAATATTGGAGTATTAGTTTCTTCTTTTGATTCATTTTCTTCTATTGAGTCATATTCTTAACCCTCCAACTCAACCTCTATTGTCTCTGGATCTTTTTCTTTTGGTGGGACATCTTACTCGAGAACATCATTAACTGCTCTTTATTTCAAGCGCTATTGTTTTCCAAGGATATAAGAGTCACATTGCTTCAATTTCCTAAGAATAGTAGGTAAACTTTAAACACCATTATTTTTCAAACTTGAAAATTGAATCATACTTAAGTTAGAGGTTCTCCATATGAAAAATATCAATGTATACTTAAATACAAAAGTTGGATCCACTTCACAATATCACATATTATCTATAGTATTGAGATCTATTAATATAATATATTAATGGAGGAAAAATCCATTGTTCAATACAAATTTATTTAACCCAACTATGTTTCTCTATGAACTGTCATAAACAACTTTCTATATGCAACAAAACTATGAAAGTGGAACTATGTCTTGCAACAATATATTCAAACTATCTCTTGCAACAATATATTGTCGAGTAGGTATAACATCGTTGGAGAGGGTGTTCTCGCACTAAGATTTAAATAATTGTTGGTTTTTCACGGCTACCTCTATATACAATTCCTTTTTATCACTCTTTTCCACTTTTTGTGCTTTTCTTTTAATTTTTAATTTTCAAGTTTTATCACAATGAGATTTTAAAATAAACTAGGACTAGAACCGTAGAGATGACATGAAAACTAACCTTATAGAGTTCATGTGAGTGTATTTATCCAAAGATTAACACAATCATAAACACATAAAGAACAAAAAGAAATATGATTAAAAGAATAAAAGGACATGTTGATATCGATATCAAAAATCAAAACTTTCATGGAGATTGTACAAACAAAACTTCAATTAAAACTAGCATAAATGAATTCAAAATTAAACCACTATTCTAGTCATGATACAACTTCTATTCACCTCAAAATTAAATAAAGTGATGACCCAATTTATTCATTTGAATCCAAATAATGACATTTGACTAATAAGGCAGTAAATGAACAAACTTCTCAAAGTGGGGCATGGACACAAAAAAAAAGGTTTAAAAGGTGAGATCAAGATAATGATGGTTTCTCATTAAGCATTAGTGGGAATATAAACATGGAAAAAAATAAATGTATCAACTTGGAGGGATGATTTGAGGTGCTTTCTGTTAGATTACTGAGAGGGGGGTTGAATCAATAATAGCGTAGTTATAATAATTTTTCTTCAAATGTTATATCAATGTAGAATTATTATCCAATAATGAGTAGTAAGAAATAAACAATCACACACATACACAATACACTAGTGTTTTACATGGAAATCCAAATCGGGAGAAAACCACTGAATGTTTTTTCTTATATGTCTTGAAGAATTACATTCAATGGAACCACCAACTTCCTTTGTTTTCCAGCTGCAACTGGAAGGAGGCTCCAACCCCCTAGTTTCTTAGGCTACAACGTGAGGAAAGCTCCAATTCCCCAATTCTCTGGCTACAACCAGAAGGAGGCTACAACCCCCAATGTTCTCTGGATAGAACCAAAAGATGGCTAGAACCACCTATCCTTGCCTCGTCCTGCCACCCTGAAGTAGAAGTAGAATGATGGAACCACTGTCACACTATGACTATGAGATATAC
>SNQJ01S0048948.1:47412-63448 GCA_010110895.2 Picea sitchensis | reverse complement strand
CCCAATGCAATGGTGCAAATATGCTCTTGACAAGGATGGAGTCCTCAAGAGAATAGAGACAACATAACATTACTTTGAATTCCTTGAAAAATGAGGTGCATCCATGGCCTTTTTATAGCATTCCTTTGAGCTATTGTTTAACTTCTTTGTAGTGTGAAAAGTGGCTAATTAGGGCATTTCAAGGTCTTTGACCAGCCATCCAGTCGAATCCAGTCTAGATTTGAGGGTCAAATTAGCTTGGGAGATGAACCATAAGTGGGTGGGAGACCGACCACTCTCATAAATGCAACGTTTAGTAGGTGTGCGGATTTTTGTGATAATAGTCGCGCATCGTGCATGATTTCTGCATTCTTGTTCCGCGCATGTGCATGCACACCCAATGTCTTCATAGCGCCCTTCAATTTTTCACTACTTTGTATAGTTTTTGACCCTCTTATGAATGCTTTGGTGTTAATTCAGATCTATGGATGACTTCGTCACTGTTTGATGATGCTGACTTCTTGTAACCATATGTGGATGAAATTTCAGTGATAACAGATGCCCCCTGATGGATGAGGTTAGGAGCATATGTATAGACGAAATCCATCAATTCTTCTTCTACTGAGAATGTTGTTGTAAGAGAGAGAAATAGTGGGATCGTTGAGAGTGATCTGTTGGAGGGAAAAAGGAACCGGTAGGACCCAACCTTCCATGAGGTGTGGAAAACAGAAAACTGTGTATAAACGAGGCAGGCATGCCCCATGCTCGTGTCATGTAACTCCAAAAAATATGACTGAGTCTTGGTGTAGACAACTGCAGTGCCCTTGGGGGCGGTCATGATAAAGGTAGAAGACAATTCTACAGATGAACATACTCTGAATAGTAGGCAGTGATCGCGGTAATAAGTATCATTGATTATGTGGGCAGTGATAGCCCAACCAAGTTCAGAGGTCTTCAACAAATGAAACAACTAACTGCAATAGTCGCAAAGTAAGACCCACCGTAACATGAGAAAGTGTTGGCATCAAATGTTATGGGGGTCAATGATAGTAGGGAGCAATGGTGTTTCACCCTGTGTCGTTCGAGATCTCTCATTGAGTGGATAATGAGAATCAAGATACTGTCACCCTTCTGGAAAACTATGCTGATGTCGAAAAAAAAAAGGGGGACGCGACTCCCAGAAGAAAATGGCTTCGTGAAATCTACTAGGTGAGGTGAGGAAGTGGAGGAGGTATATGGAGGAAGTCAAGATGTGGGAAGACTCAATACTACCCTTGGTGGGAGTATGTGTGAGATAAAAAGTGGTCGCAACCGTTCAACGAGGTCGAGTGTCAGGGGGACGACAAGACCGGGGATAAGTTGTGCCAGAGGCGGGACAAGGTGAATAAATTTAGAGGGCAGAGGTAAGTGGCCTATGGGATACTCTGAAGATATGGATGATTCCAACAAGGGTGTATGATAAGTAGTGCTCCAACCAAGGGTGACATGGGTTGCAGTTGGCCGAAAAGGGAAGTAGGTCACCCAAAGGTGACGAAAAAACGGTAATGTAACGACTAAAAATAAAGGCGTTTGTATAATAAATAACAAATATTTGGGGGGAAGTGTACAAATATAGAAATGGGTGCCCTAGTGTGATATGGTGGGCCTGGGTAGTGCATAATTTTCTCAGAGAACTGATGAAGGTTGGGGGCCCCATGGGTGGGTTTCTGTATGAGGTAGGTGAAATGAAGGGAGATTTGCAGATGGGTAGACGGATTGTGGATGAAATGGAGGGTTCATGCTACTGCAGAGGTGCAGCTCGACCATAGAATTGTGGAGAGATAATAAAGGAGTTCGTTGGGAAAGCTAGAAAAATGAGGAGAAGGAGTATGTGGTTGATTCATGACATGATGTAAGACTATCGGGACTCCCATCCCTAAAGAGTATGTGGTTGATTCATGACATGATGTAAGACTATCGGGACTCCCATCCCTAAAGGGTTTTGAAAAACAACATGAGTGTCAGAAGTGGCAAAAGGTGCTATGAATGGGACAACTCATGTGGGTAAGAATGCTACCGGGTGACAGTACCAAAGATGCAAGTGGAGGTGTGGGTACTGCAGAGCCGGGAATGGGGATCCTAGAGGCAAATGTCATAGGGTGTGACTAGAAATGTAAGTGCGATACAGAGGGAAGGACTACATGCCAGTGCTGAGTATATACCTGAAGGGGCTGTGCCGATGTAGGATGAGCATCTACCTACGCACATGAAAACCAAATACCTGATGTGAACAATATCTGAAGAGAATTGAAGATATGAGCATGTATTTGATAAGTGTGAATATGCACATGCTTACCTGATCAGGGTATGAAAAAATGGCACCCCGGGGGCTTAGGATGAAAAGAGGCCCAGGGAGTGTTGTGATGTAGATGACGGGATGCTGATCTCGTGGCTGAAGAAAGACCGAGAAATGGACACCATGGGATCCTGGAATGGTGAGTGAAAGTTTGGCAAAATAGCCTATATATAGCTGTAGGGCCCACATTGCCACCTCATTTGTACTTGCTGCTATAGAAATTGGATGAGAATCATTCAGAGGATATTGTGAGATCCAGGGAGGATGAGGCATCTGAATGAGGACCCGTGAGCATCAAGTTAGTGGTTTGATCATCCTGCATAGAATTAGGATTTCATTTTTTGGGCAGGGGCTATACGGAGGGCCGTACAGAGGTGTTTTAGGGGGTATGGGCCCCACATGAGTAGGCGATTCGGTAATAGGCATGCACACGTGTGCGTGTGTCCACTGGATAGATGCACATGGGAGCATGGTTAAGGGAATTAAGGGTGCGCACGATGGGTGCACCTGTTGGCTAAACAGGCGCACACGTGTGCGCGCCTGTCGGTTGAACAGGCATGCACATGTGCACGCCTGTAGAGTGAACAGGCGCGCCTGAGAGCGTGCCTGTGTAGTGAACAGGTGCGCATATGTGCGTGCCTATGAGGTGTGTAGGCACGCATGTGGGTGAAAAAAACGCGTCGTGGAGGCAAGGTTGACGAGTATAAAACGTGTCTTTTTGATGTTTTTGATTGTCCATGTGACTAACTAAGAACGGTTTTGTGTTTGTGTAGGTGAGCTGTGTGCATGATGCCAATTGGTTGGCGAGAGTGGGATTGGTCCTAGCTGTGAGATGCCATGGCTATTGAGGAGCCAAGCATACGTGCGACTTTGGCAGCCTGTGGGCTGCTGAAGTTATTTGAGTGCCCCTTGATACGGGCACAGGAGTATCTCCTGCAGTTTCTTATCCGGATGTGGAGTCCGGACCTGCACTGCTTCATAGTGCGGGGAGAGCAGATTCCCTTCACTATGATGGAGGACGTGTATTTTCTGACTGGGCTCCCATTTCGGGGAACGCCCTTACTGGCGGAGCTGGTGCTTCCTAGGGATACACCGCTCGTGACGGTGGGCTAGAGATATTGTTCAGGGTCGAACTATATGTCCGACACAGTTGTGAGCATCGGGTCGATGGATGCCCTAGCACATCGCTGCATAGAAGTGATGATTGTGAGAGTGTATGGGTCATTGGCGATGCAGCAGATCAACAGTGGCTGGCTGATGGTGATGGGGAGAGTGTTGGCCGACGAGTATTTCTCCTCGGGGCTTATGCAACACTCAAGGATTTTGGGGAAGTTGGACCACTGTCGATCCACGGATATGGGGGAGTTTACCTTCGGGTCCATCCTGGTGACCTAGTTTTTGGACATTCTATTGGGTGCGCCTGGGGTGCGAGAGCCACGACTGAGGCGGTGGTCGACCATGTTGCTTCGCCATGGTGGTGGTGAGGGTGGCCACTTATTCACTGTAGAGGCGACACAGGTATGGCGACAGATGTCGCAGGTGATACTATGGTACCCCTATGCCAGGGTTGACTTCTAGGATGATCCAGACATGGTGCTACCTCCAAGGGAGGTGTTTGACCACTGAGGTATGTTGATTGATGATGTTGATATGTATGTTTTTGTGTTTTTTTAGATAGCATGCCTTATGTATATGATATAGATGTTGATACTATCTTTTGTTTGCTTGCATGTGTAGATGTGGCACCTCGCGGGCGCGAGGTGGAGTTGCAGAGAGCGTTGGCTCATCAAGAGCCGGAGAAACTACCATGGGGAGAGAGACGTCGACATGAGGATACCATGGTGCGACCTGCTAATCCAGAGAGGGCAGTGAGGAGACATCAGTTTGATGACCCTAGTGCTGGGCCATCACACGCTCCTCTGGCGACTACTGGAGTGAATTTTGAGGACATACACCATCATCTGGAGGCGGTGTTACATGATGTACCTGAGGGAATATGGTCTCCCATCTAAGATGAGGCTTTCCTGGAGCAGTGTGTGGGGGTGCCACCGCCATGACGGGCCATAGTTCGATGAGTAAAAGTGGTTACTGCAATGACGACCGGATGACTGCCACCAGGGTAGGAGGGGCTGGTAGGGCGTGGACCACACCGACTGGGGCAAGTGGTGGTGGGTTGCCACCACCTGAGGGAGGAGCAGGCAGTGGTGCTCTAGAGGCACCGTGAGTGGTGCTCGATGCATTGATATATATATATATATATATATATATAGGTTGGTGAGACCATTTTGTACCGAGGTGCTTCATTAGCCTCCGGATAGTTGTATTTTTGTATGTAAACAGTTGGATTACACTGTGGACCTTTTGATATATACATGATTATACATTTGTGAGATCGATGTGGTGTTTACATGTGTTTTATGAATGTTTTGATGATGTCTAATCTATATATGTGATGACAGTTTGTGTGATATGTTTATGTATGTGTAGAGGTAGCTTGATGTGATATATGCCAATCTAACACAATATTAGCTAGGTTATCCGTAATTTGATTCAATTGTCTTGGAATATGTGTAAATGTAATGGAATCAAAATGTCAAGATAAAAGTCTAACCTGCAGGTATTTGCGAAAGAGGTAAGGATCACGGACGCGGTACACATTGTTGAGCTGGAGTACGACTAGTTGAGAGTCGAGGAAGACACTAAGGTGACGAATACGATGATGTTGGGCATCGGCCAGGAGGCCAATGACGGTGGTGTATTCGTCTTGGTTGTTGGTTGTTGAACCTAAACATATGCCTCTCGAATGGAGAATTTCATGTGAGGGGATGTAGAGAGCCCAAGCAGTCGAAGTGAGATTTTGTGTCCAACGGCTAGCGCTGTTGGCGTAACCGATGTGGTAGGCTGGTGTAGGAAGCATCTGTCAATAACACAAAGGATAGTTTAAATGTGAGGGAGGGAAAAAGATTAAAAACACTATAAAATAAATAACCTAAAGTATAATGACTACGTTTAAGCATAAAATTTCTTGAGATACAACCCGTTGATGGGTTCTTTGAGAGAGAGGCCTTCAGGGGAGGCCAGGATGTATGCGCCTTTGGTGAGGCAATGTTGGATAATGTATGGTCCATGCCAGAGTGACTCAAATTTTCCGTGGCCAAAGGTATCATGAGTGATATCATAAGCTAGGATGAGGTCGCCTTCGTGAAATGAGGGAAGGTTGACATGGCGATCAAAGGTAGCCTTGGATCATTTTTTAGCTGCCTCGTTGTTCTATAAGGAAGATAGATGATCTTCATCCAGAGACTCCAAGTTTAGCAAGTGCTACTCCATTGGNGCGTAAGGTGGGAATTTCACACTCGATGGGAAGAGTGGCCTCAACCCCATGGACTAGATGAAATGGTGTGAAACCAGTAGTTATTTTCACAGTTGTACGGTAAGCCCATAGCGCAGAAAATAACATATGATGCCAATTGGTTTTATGTTTATTAACCATGTGCTATAACATGGTCTTGAGGACTTTGTTAACTTCTTCGACCTATCCATTAGTTTGAGGGTAATATGGTGAGGCAAACTCGTGAGAGAATCCTAACTGAGATGAGAGTTCGACGAAGATCTCATTCTCGAAGTGTTTCCCATGATCGGAAATGAGTTGGAGGGGTACTCCAAAGCGGGAAATGATGTGGTTAAAGAAAAAACATGCTGCAGTGTCAACGTTTTTATTGAAGGTGGGCATAGCTTCTACCCATTTGGTGAAGTAATCAATGACGACAACAATGTATTTGTGACCATTGCTGGAGGGGGGATTACAAGTCATGAATTCTATGCCCCATTTACAAAAAGGGTCAGCAGTGATGACAGGGTGAAGAAGAGTGGGGGGAGATCAGGATTTATTGGCGTAGAGTTGACATTGTTCACATTGTTTTACGACATGAATGCAATCATGAAACAAGGTAGGCCAAAAGTAACTGGCTCAGATAATCTTTTGAGCAGTGGATATGCCCGAAAGATGACCCCCACATGCACCACTGTGGAAGTCATTTAAGAATCTATCGGCCTTGTCAATAGTCAGGCATCGATGAAGAATGGTGTCGACTCCCCATCGGTATAGGATGTATCTAATGAGGAGGTAGCAGGGGGCCTGATGGTGAATACGATGACGATCATCTCATGAAAGGTGGTTACCGAAATTTTGAGTTCGGAGATAAATGAGGAGGTCGTTGTACCAAGGATCATCTGAAGTGATGTAAAAGAGATGTTCGTCGGGAAAGTCGGTGTTGATGGGGGCACTAGTGGTGTCAGAGAGGAGGGTCGTGACAAGTTTGGTGAGAACAAGGGCCTTCTTACTCTTAGGTGTTGAGAACTCGATGTCGTACTCCTGAAGGATAACGATGCATCGAGCAAATTTTCCATTAACTTGCTGATGACTGAGCAAGTATTGCATAGGGTTGGAATCTGCGATGACCTTTGTTGTGCGAAGCAGAATGTAGTGGCGTAGTTTCTGGGCTGTGAGGACGACTGCAAGAGCAAGTTTCTCTTCATGTTTATACTTCAAGGGTGGCCCTGAGAGGTTTTTACTAACATAATAAATGACATGTTCACGATTGTCATCACCTAGCTGGATGAAAGCGCCAGCTACTGATACAGCTGATGCTGATACGTAGAGGATATAGTCGCGATTGTAGTCAGGTGCACTAATTAAAGGTGCATTTGAAAGTGTTGTTTTAAGATCGTCAAATGACTATTGGGCATGGTTGTCCCAGTGAAATGGGATGTCATGACATAGTAAGTGAAGGAAACCGTGTGCGTGTATGGCGTAATCTGGGACAAAGCATCTAAGAAAGTTAGCTTTTCCCTGTAGGCTCTAAAGTTGACGTAAATTCCAGGGAGGTGTAATTTCCGTGATCGCTTGGGCTTTGAGGGGGTCTATGGTAATACCTCTTTAGGAAACAATAAAGCTGAGGAGGCACCCTACGGTGACACAGAACATGCACTTGAGAGGATTCAAGAGGATGTTGTACTGACGACACCGTTGAAAGATGATTCGTAAATCATCAAGATGTTGGGTGCATTTCTTGGACCGAGCTGTGAGGTCGTCCAAGTAGGCGAGGATGATATGTGCTAGATCATGAAAGATGTATGTCATAGCCCGCTGGAAATTTGCGTCAGCATTATTTAAGCTGAAAGGCATGACATGATATGAAAAAGTACCCCAAGGGATAGTGAATGAGGTTTTATACTGATCGGCGGGGTGGATTTCAATTTGATTATAACCAGAGAAACCATCCATAAAGGATAGAGCCTCGTGGCCGGCGCAATCGTCGATAATTTGGTCCATGAAAGGCATTGGGAAATTGTCTTTGGGACATGCATGATTGAGATCATGAAAGTCTATGTAAACATGGATAGTGCCCTATTTTTTGTTAATGGGTACAGGGTTGGAAACCCATGAGGTATAGGCGATCGGGTAAATGAACCCAGCAACGCGTAACTTGTTAATCTCAGTTTTGATGGCTACGGCTTTGGATGGGTGTAGTGGTCATTGATTTTGATGAACTGGTGTAATGTTGGGCCAGGTGTCGATGCGATGTTCGACGATAGAGGGATCAAGGCCAGGCATTTCTGTGTAGGACCAGGAAAAAATATCTTGATATTCTTGGAAAAGGGCTTTATATGCGGTGATTTCCTGAGGAGTGCAAGAAGCTCCAATGGTGATTTCTTCGACAATGCCATTTTTGATGGAAATGTTGATTTTAATGGTTAGGGAGATGTTGGCCATGTTTCCTTCTTCGAAAGAATCATGGGTAGGAATGGGATTGTTGAACCAGTCGATTGGCCCTGATGGGATAAAATCCTTGGTTTCGACCGCGTAAATGGGGTTTTGGTTAGGAGGCATGGAGGATTCCTGTGGAGAGAAGAGTGCGCAATGGTGTAGCACATCCCAGGGGAGGTCTGGGTGGTTTAAATCTTCAATTATTTCCTCATCGCATTGGAAGTGATGGGAATATAAGGGGTCATGAGGAGTGATGTCGGTGATAGTGGTCATGTGGTTTCCCCCTGGTGAGGAAGAAGCAGGGGGAACAATGTTAGGAGATGGTGAGGGTTCACTCAACATAAACCATATATTAAAGTACTGAGGGGTACCCGTGGTAGTTGGGTGTAAAATATCCATAGGGGAATGAGTGGGAGAGTTGGGGGGATTGGGGGGTGAATCCTCAAGTAAGTCGTTTAAGAACCAGGGAGGCGTTGGAAGGGCCTTGGGTTTGGGAGAAATGACATGGAGATCCTCTAGTGATGAAGTAATGTCAATTATCGACTCTGTGAGTCGGTGAAGCAGGGTCAAATGATGTTTCCTATATTCAAGGATCATAGGACACTAGTATGTAAAATGAGCTAACAAGTTGCAGAGAGAGCAATGGCATCTCATATGTTCATTGACTGAAGTGGTGACATAACAGATGTTAGTGATATTTGTTGAGGAGGACGTAGAAGGACTAGGGTTGCTCTAGAAGTTCTGGCATACAGCGGCTAATGTCTATCGAAAGAGTGGCAGTGTTGGGCAATGGTGGGTATAATGGACATATTTTGAACATATAGCACAAGCGAACTTGGTCCGCAACCCTTTACTACTGGAAGGGGGGCTGGTAGTGGCAGGATTGGCTGTAGTGGCAAGTGTTGGGGGAGTTTGATTGAGTGGAATCAAATTCTGTAACTCTGGTAGAGACGGTTAGTTGTTGGTTTGGTGTCCCTCTTTCTCACATAGTGCGCAAGGTGGTGGGATGCATGGAGGAAGTGGAGCTATGGGCTCCTTCTTCTTTCTCCTGCCCCCAGCTATGGCAAGGGGGTTAGGGAGTGGGGACGTGGTGGGAGTAAGTATGGGATTGTCATGGGGATTCCTTCTTTTTTGGGGGGAAGGGATGGTCAGGGGACCATCTCTAGTGGGTGTAAATACCAAACTGGGATTGTTAACACCATATTAGGTAGGGTGAGTGTTGTGGGTACCTGAAAACTTCGATACCTGGTGGAGGGTAAAATAAGGGAATTTGGGTAATGGCTTGGGGAACTGTCTCCCAAACTGGGATATGTCCTTGGGGAGAGGTGGAATCATGGACTAGTGGGGTCGACGAGTGTCCAGGAGGTTCTTGGGGGGGGGTTTCTACGATGAGTGGGACGTCAGATATGATAGAAACCTCTGTAGGAGGAAGGGTATCCTCTTTGTATGTTCCATTAGATGATATGACGCATACTTGATTGGAAGGATGAAGGAGTGGTGTTTCTCCATGGTACGTTCCTAACAAGGATGGATCTTAAAAAATCCCAGAACCCATCTCGACAAGTGGGTATGCATCGTGGCTTGTGTGGATGAGAGGAAGAATGTTATCGATGTTGGTAGACGGATTAGGCTTGTAATGTGAGACTTGGTCAATAGTAACGATTTTCCCATTGTGAGGGAACATCATTGTCTGAAAGATGAAAGATGCCACTGCCTTCATAGCATACATGTAACTACGACTGAACAAGATATTATAATTGAGTGGGGCATCGATAACTTCAATGTCGATGAGAATAGTCTTGCCCCCTAGTTCGACTGGGACATTTTGGAAGAGCCCTTCAGAAGACGATGGTCGTCCTTCATAAGATCATAAAGTTATGGCAGAGGGTATGAGTTTGGGGGAACCAAGCTTTTTCCATACCATTTTGGACATAATTCATGTAGATGCACCTTCATCGATGGTACAGCGATGAATTGTGATGTTCCATATTTTTACTGGTATTTGAAAAGTGATCAAGGTGGGAAGACAAGGTTCGTCACTGTCAAGATCAAAGGTAATGAGTCGGGCATATACGAGGTCAACTACCCCCAAGGTGGAAAGTAATGATTTCCACTGAGTAGGACAAGTCTGGAGGACCTCCAAAACTGGCATGGCAGCTGGGGATTGTGCTAAGTCATCTACCAAACTATAGTTATGAGCTGCCCTAGCCTGTGGGTTGTGGACATTTCTGCGTAATGGGATGCGAGGGATATGAAGCAGTGGCTCAACGGTAGGGAAAGGTATCACCAATGGGGGTCCCGTCGGTGTAGGGTTTGTCTCTAGAGGGATAGGAGGAGACTCAATGGGTGCATGATACTGACGATTATGTTTTTGCAGAAGGATTTCTTCCTCACTAATGAGGAGAATTGTGCAATCTGTCGGATTGTTAGGGTTGAGGTATTGTCCCACCTGAGGTGGGGGATGTTGTGTGTCTTGTTGGGTGTTTATCACACCTTGATTTGGAATAGGATTTTGCAGCACGACAGGAGGGGGTTGTTGTATGTATTGTTGTGGTGCCTGCTGAGGGGCAGGCGGTGCTGAAGGATGGGGAAGACTACCAGAGTCTTTCAACCATTTGAAATTAGTGATTTGGGGGAAATGATGAGTGTAATGTCCGAACTCACGACAAAGGGCACAAGGGAAGTTGGTTTTAACATTATTGTTATTTCACCCTTAGCGTTTATTATTATTGCCCCCCCTAGGGGTTTTGATGCCCCTGGTTCTGGTTGCCCCCAGTGGATTGGTGTTGTTGGGGTTGATTCCTTCCTTGACCTGGGTTGTTGTTATTCCTGTTCTGTCCTTTCTTCTTGGCATTATTCAACGGATGGTTTGGATTGGCCATATTCAACTGTTCAAAATTTTGGTATTGTTGAACGACAGAGGGTTGAACAAAATTCACTCCCGCATGAGGATGTGGGGGAGCCATGGGTTGTGGAGGACAAGGAAATGGGAAGTATGGATTATGTGGTGGTAACAATCCATAAGGTACATAGGAAAGTGTAGTGCTTTCGCTAGTACTATAAGCCGAGGTAGAGGGGGTATTAGATTTTCTTTGAATAGGTGGATGTATGGGGGGTGCCGGTGGTGGTCCACTGATGGGTGGAGGTATAGAAACAGGGTATGATTGTTGATAAAGGGGTGGGGGGTAATAAGAAGTGCCCCCATATGCCGGCAGGTATTGAGGTGTTCCATACATAGGTGGTGGTTGGGGTTGTGGACCATGGTGAGTGCTGGTACCAATCAGTCTGTCTGTGGAGTGAGACATCCCAGGTTTGTCTTGGACAAATGGCACAGGTTTTGGAAGATCAGGAAGTACAGTGTATAAGTACCCTGACTATGAATAGATGAGGTCATACTATTGGGCCTTACTAATGGCTTCCTCTTCGGATTGAGGGAAGGTGGAAGCTACATCCTTACCGAAGAGAGACAAGTGATCTAAGAAACCAGTCGAGACACTGTTGCTTGGTGGTTTCTGCTTTGCACAAACTACGTCGCCAATGCCACTCGAGAATGTGGTCAATGATATATGTGGCTGAGGTTTGTTTGAAATTAGAAAGTATTTCTAGACCATTGTCCTGGCAGATGGGTAATTGGAAGAAGGTCAAGAATTCTTTGGCTAATGACTCAAAAGTTGCGTGGGACCCTGATTTTTCTTCTACATACCATTTGGTCGATGGGCCAGTGAGTGTGCGTTGAAATAATAGTAGTCTAATGGAATCATCCATAATTCTATTAGAGGAGAACCATAGGTGGAAGGTCATGACTTGGTTGGCAGGGTCATCGCCTGCCTTTTCTTCAAACTTTGGTATGTCTGAAGGTAGTTTAGTGGGCATTGCAGGCCATGTGGGATCATGAAATATAGAATCATTGGTGAGTTTTCTAAGAATCGGTATGTTGAGAGAGGCCAAATATGGCATCTGCAGTGGGGGGGGGAGGATTAGCTCCGGCCATGGTGTGAGTGTGTTGTGAACCTAACCCTTGAGGGGGGTGTTGGCAGCCAATTCACATTTTTATCCTATCCTTATAAGCTGCCCATGCCAGTGTTTTTCAACCCTTGATTTTCGTCGCAATTTTTTAATGAAAAAACACTATTATTTCGCGCATTTGCACACCTGCCTTTGTTCTTGTTTTCACGACTACAAGCGTGAAAACTATGATTTCGAAGTCACATAAAAATCATCAATGGATTATTATGGAACTCGTGTCTATGTGTTCATTGCATTTCCAATTTGATTATAGTCGCACAGTTGGCAAGACTTCAAGATCCTTACTCACTTGGGATTCTTTAATTGTTAATGTGATTTCATTTTTATAAGATTGTGATGATTTGATAATGAGTGTCATTGAGTCCTTAATACAGTGGTGGTTTGATGTTTTATAGTCTTTTCATCGATTTCTTTGGTGCATTGGTTTCATGAAAACATTAACATGATGATTAGATCCTTAATTCAATAGTTTTATATATTGTATAAGTTCTATGGTCAATTTCTTATTCGAAACATTGTTTTGATTTTGAAAAACCATGCAAACGCTATGCTTGTGCAAACATTGGGGTCAACTTACCATAGTTGTCATTAAGGGTTTAATTGGTTTTAATTTTAACACATTGCAATACTGATATGAATCACCATATGTGCTATCATTTGTACTTATGGAAATGATTGTTTTGCATGGGATGAGCTAGCTCCACCACCCTCGCACACTTTGGCATTAATGCCTGCCTCCTTACCAGGTTACCTCTGTTGATTTTTGGGGAAATCTTTGAGTTTTGGGTCCTGCGTTTACCTTACCCAAACCCTTGTCCACTGTGTGTTCTCTCCTGGTTCCTGTAGGCAGAATTTAACCCCCATGGTGTTCAGAGTCAGTTTTGGTTTCATTATTTCCAGAGAAGACTGCTTAAGACTGCCCTCGTAATTTCCTCCCAGAGACACGTTTTTGCATGAGCAATTCTGGGCAAACGGTTTTGAATTAGATCAAACCATTGAAAAACCAGAACCGAAATTAGCCCCTTTACCTTCATTGAAAACCCAAAACTGAAATTAGCCCCTTTAGTGGGCGGTTTCCTCAGAAATCGAGTTGTTACAGAGATCTAGCTCATGTTTTAGGGGTCAAGTTTTAGATCTTCTCTGTGGCTGAAAGTTGCGTATTGGGTCTGTGTGATTTTGCTGAAACATCTATAAATTCTCTAGGTCTGTGCCTTAGAACCCCTCTCACCCGTCCAACCTATAACACTCTTGAAACCCTTAATCAATCCAAAGATTTATCAAGCAGTCTCTATTCTCTTTAAGATGTCAAAGCAGCGACGACTTTTGTCAATTCAAAATTATCATGATCGAAGCATTGTCTTACTGCCCAGGTATGTATTTCAAAATCGATTTTGAGTTGGTTTGAATTAATATAACTGATTGTGTTTGCTTTCAATTACTTCTGTTCATTTTAAAATGATTCTGTTGTTTTCAAATTACCAAAAATGATATCGTTATGAATCATGTACAGAAGATTTGTTTGCTAAACTCGGACACAGCTATGATTTAGTTAATGAGATTTTATTATTCTCAGTTTAGTATAAATGATTGATTTGATTTGATTTGGTTTGGTTTGTTTTTGAAACAATGCTATATGTTTGAATCAAGGTAATCAATTGGGGTTTGCTTTTGATTAGTTCTGTTTTCTTTTAATAGACTAAAAACAATCATGTTGACTTCGATTTACCAAAAACGATTTTGTTTTGTTTTGAATGAATATTTTCAATTTGATTGCATTCGATCTATATAGAGAATTTCTTTGCTAAAATAGGATACAACTGTGTTTTTATTGATGTGATTGTGCATTAATCATAATGATTGTGTCGGCTCTAATATACTTCAATTTATTTCGTATGGTCTTTCATGTATGCAATGCATCAATATTAAAGATTGGTTTGACAAATACAACGTAATCTATTGATTCAAAAAGCAACTTCTCTTAGATATGGATTTAAAACGATGTTGTTAATGGCTGAGTCGACATGAACTATAGCATGAAAAATTTACTTGATCGGTTACAACCCGTTTTGATTAAAATAGATTCAAACATGATTTTGTCTGCTCTCAATTAGCATAGAAGTTTTGGTGTGGATGATTCGTTTGGTTTTCAATTAGTAATAAAATATGTGTTTTAATAATTTGAATATATTTCTGTTAGTTTTAATAGATTTTAAAATAGTTCTGTGCTCAAATTAGACCAGCTACCTAGTCTTAAAAATTAGATTTTTGTCAATTTCATCAATAAAATATCCTCTAAACTTGTCTATTTTTGTCTTCTTTTAGGTGCATACGAATTATAATGATCAATTGGGCATGTTGTGGCAGTTTAGGAGATACTTTGGATATGGTTTTGTTTTAGGTTGTTAGCTTGAGTCAGAAATAGAGACTTGGGATATTATCCCCAAATTTTTTTGTAAAACTGCTTTGATAATTCCCACATGGATGTTTTACCCTATGGGAGGTCTTTAAATACTTGGCATTTTTGTAATGGACCCATCATCATTATCATCACTGTTGGGAAAACCAGACTATGGATTTATAATGATACAGTCTGGGATGAAAGTTGATGTCTTGTAACAACTTTAGCTTTCAATATATCAAACTTTTGTTTCAAGTTTTATTCATATCAATTTGCAATTAATTATAGACTACTTTAGCTATCGTAATTCTTGCAGGTTGATGTGACTTGGTTTATGTGTTATCTATGTCTAATCTCTCCTATTTTAAAAGTGCATCAATTACTTTGTTTTAGTTTAATGAATTACAAGTTTACCTTTTTCGTTAAATGAATCATTTTGTACAAGTCTTTGCACACAGATTTATCTAAATGCGATGATTTGTAAATTATAAGATTGCTGTAATTTTTTATGTCTTGTTTGTCCTGTCATTTATATTTGAAGAGCACAGCTTCTTTCCATTTACGAGAAGCTTGTGGATAATCTGGTGCGGGTTCCCTCCCACCAAACAGATAAATCGACTATTTGATACAGGACGAACCTGAAGCATTACCTCGGGTCAGTTTGCTATTTGTCATTTAATAGTTAGTTTATTAGTGTTATTTAAGTATTTTAGATAAATATATTAGTTTAGATTCATAGTTAGAGTTATTATTTTAGTTGCTTAGCTTAGATAGTTTTTATTCTATTTCTTTTTCATAAAATTATAAAAATAAAAAAACAATAGTTTCACTGTCTTAGGACAGATTACAAATGATTTTTGCAGGTTTTAATTTAAATATGTAATTTGTAAATATTGTATATTTGTAATTAAAGTTGGTTCTGTTGATAATTAAACATTTACTTTTATAGAATTATAATTGTATGATTTAGGTAATAGATTGTATATATGTAATTTAGATTTGTTTATTAGTTTGTTTTAATTATTGTTTTTTATTTAGATTAGTTTCTTAGTGTAGTTTTCATTTGTTTTTCTAGGACTTAGATCGGCCAATGTAGCCGCTAAACCCGTCAAGGTGGGTTATCTCAAACGGATTGGGTTATTTAGACAACCCCGGACCGGATCCAGTCTTCCAGTTGGCGAGTGTTCATTTTTGCCCGTCAATAAATGGTGCTAGAAGGAGGGTCAATTGACAAGCTGGCCTTGTAGGAGCCTTTATTTTAAATCTATTCAATTTCCCCATGGCTCCCCAAATCACTGTGTCGGAACATGCTTTCAACATCTCATTACCTGATGTTCCCAATGAGATAGTCTCACGCTTGTCCAAACTCACCTTTGATGGTGAAGGAAATATATCTGCTAAAGACCACCTTAACAAGTTTTGGTGCAAATGCATCAAACATGACATCTCAGATTTAGGAGTTTTATGCAGACTGTTCGCTTTTAATTTTAGAGGTCGAATCAAACATTGGTTTGAATCCTTTCCAGCA
>SNQJ01S0048948.1:0-47402 GCA_010110895.2 Picea sitchensis | reverse complement strand
TTTTTCTCTTTACTTCTAGTTGAACATTTATTTTCAAAAACACAGTATCGTCATGAAAATCTTAAATGGAAAGTAAAGAGATAAATAAATCTAAATCAACTCTGACCCAAGGTACCATGAGTAGGACTTCTTTCCCATCATTCAGGATTTTCCTACTTTCTATCAATTTCCCAAGGGATTTGTTGCATGAGGTTTTCAGATGCACCTTCTGTGCATATTTGTTTTTTTTGTTTTTGTTGTTTGGATTTCTTTGCTTTCCCATTTTTTTTCGCTAGTGTGTTTTGATTTCTCCCTTATGCTTACTAGTTTTTATTTTGGAAATACACATACCTAAATTTTGGAACTGTTCAGACAAAGAAAAGTAGAAAATTCTTTCACTGAAATGACTGCTAAAAAATTGTATAAACATCAATTACATGCTTCTGAAATTTACATTTGTGTTGAAAAGACTGTTGTTTGAAAAAAGTTAACTGATTTCGATCGGTGAGTGAAGCTTGTCATGATCATCCATTATCTTTTTACGCTGTCCCTGTTCCTTAAAGGAATGACTCAGAAGATGTCTCCCTGCCTTCAAAGCTTGGTTTTGTAAATAAATCATCTCTGGATCTTAATGAAGGATAGTTCTAAAAAATTATGTTGAGGTCTGTAAAAAATATGTTTAAAATATCGTAATTTTCAGTGTCACCCCTCTCAATCATATATCTTTAAAAAATTAAAACATAAAAGAGCTGTGGGAAGTTCTTGTAAACCCGCGAGGATGCTGAACAGGTCTGCTGGCAGCGGGTAAATGCATGCATGACGCCAAGACAACTTTGTCAGGGTACTGAACAGGCCCACTAGCAGTGAAGCAATGTCGGGTATATGAAAATTTGCAAAAATGAGATAACTTGACCATAAAATGTCCTTTATTCTGATCCGGTACTTCTTGGTAGGATACAGATATCAGAGTGGGTTAAATGGCAACCCTGTTGAGGCTATGGACGCCTGCTGGCAGCAGTGGCTCTATCAATAGTATTGGGGATTTCATCTTTAATATTGTGGCTTGCTTATCTTAAGACTGTTATCAGTTTTCATCCTTTAAGCATTGCTGGAATATTTGATAAACAATGATCTTTAAACAATTTTTTGGTTGTTGTTTTTGAGTTAGATTTTTTTCTCATTATCATAATCTGGATTTTTTCTTTTGGCAGAGATAACTGCTTCTACTAGTGTGTCACCATTGTTGGCAGCCAATTTGCATTTTTATCCTATCCTTATAAGCTTCCCATACCAGTGTTTTTCAACCCTTGATTTTCGTCGCAATTTTTGAATAAAACAACACTATTATTTCACGCATTTGCACACCTACCTTTGTTCTTGTTTTCATGACTGCAAGTGTGAAAACTATGATTTCGAAGTCACATAAAAATCATCAATGGATTATTATGGCACTCTTGTCTATGTGTTCATTGCATTTCCAATTTGATTATAGTCGCACAGTTGGCAAGACTTCAAGATTCTTACTCACTTGGCATTCTTTAATTGTTAATGTGATTTCATTTTTATAAGATTGTGATGATTTGATAATGAGTGTCATTGAGTCCTTAATACAGTGGTGGTTTGATGTTTTATAGTCGTTTCATCGATTTCCTTGGTGCATTGGTTTCATGAAAACATTAACATGATGATTAGATCCTTAATTCAATAGTTTTAAATATTGTATAAGTTCTATGGTCAATTTCTTATTCAAAACATTGTTTTGATTTTGAAAAACCATGCAAACACTATGCTTGTGCAAACATTGGGGTCAACTTACCATAGTTTTCGTTAAGGGTTTAAATGGTTTTACTTTTAACACATTTCAATAGTGATATGAATCACCATATTCACCATCGATTGTACTTATGGAAATGACTATTTTGCATGGGCTGAGCTAGCTCCACCACCCTCGCACACTTTGGCATTAATGCCTGCCTCCTTACCGAGTTACCTCTGTTGATTTTTGGGGAAATCTCTGAGTTTTGGGTCCTTCGTTTACCCTACCCAAATCCCTGTCCATTGTGTGTTCTCTCCTGGTTCCTGTAGGGTGAATTTAACCCCCATGGTGTTCAGAGTCAGTTTTGGTTTCATTATTGCTAGAAAAGACTTCTTAAGACTACCCCCATAATTGTCTCCCAGAGACACGTTTGTACGTGAATGATTCTGGGAAAACGGTTTTGAATTAGATCAAACCGTTGAAAAACGAAAACCAAAATTAGCCCCTTTACCTTCATTGCAGGCGGTTTTCTCATAAATCGAGTTGTTACAGAGATCTAGCTCATGTTTTAGGGGTCAAGTTTCAGATCTTCTCCAGGGCTGAAAGGTGCGTATTGGGTCTGTGTGCTTTTGCTGAAACATATATAAATTCTCTAGGCCTGTGCCTCAGAACCCCTCTCACCCATCCAGCCTCTAACACTCTTGAAACCCTTGATCAATCCAAAGATTTATCAAGCAGTTTCTATTCTCTTTAAGATGTCGAAGCAGCAACGACTTTTGTCAATTCAAAATTATCATGATCAAAGCATTGTCTTACTGCCCAAGTATGTATTTCAAAATCGATTTTGAGTTGGTTTGAATTAATATAACTAATTGGGTTTGCTTTCAATTAATTTTTTTCGTTTTAAAATGATTCTGTTGTTTTCAAATTACCAAAAATGATATCGTTATGAATCATGTACAGAAGATTCGTTTGCTAAACTCGGACACAACTATGATTTAGTTAATGAGATTTTATTATTCTCAGTTTAGTATAAATGATTGATTTGATTTGATTCGGTTTGGTTTGTTTTTGAAATAATGTTGTATGTTTGAATCAAGGTAATCAATTGGGGTTTGCTTTTGATTAGTTCTGTTTTCTTTTAATAGACTAAAAACAATCATGTTGACTTCGATTTACCAAAAACGATTTTGTTTTGTTTTGAATGAATATTTTCGTTTTGATTGCATTCGATCTGTACAAAGAATTTCTTTGCTAAAATAGGATACAACTATGTTTTGATTGATGTGATTGTGCATTAAGCATAATGATTGTGTCGGCTCTAATATAGTTCAATTTATTTCTTATAGTCTTTCATGTATGCAATGCATCAATATTAAAGATTGGTTTGACAAATACAATGTAATCTATTGATTCAAAAAGAAACTCTATTAGCTATGGATTTAAAACGATGTTGTTAATGGTTGAGTTGACATGAACTATAGCATGAAAAATTTACTTGATCAGTTACAACCTGTTTTGATTAAAATAGATTCAAACATGATTTTGTCTGCTCTCAATTAGCATAGAAGTTTTGGTTTGGATGATTCGTTTGGTTTTCAATTAGTAATCAAATATTTGTTTTAATAATTTGAATATATTTCTGTTAGTTTTAATAGATTTTAAAATAGGTCTATGCTCAAATTAGACCAGCTACAGAATCGCAAGATTCTGTAGCTAGTCTTAAAAATTGGATTTTTGTTAATTTCATCAATAAAATATCCTCTAAACTTGTCTATTTTTGTCTTCTTTCAGGTGCATACGAATTATAATGATCAATTGGGCATGTTGCGGCAGTTTAGGAGATAATTTGGATATGGTTTTGTTTTAGGTTGTTAGCTTGAGTCAGAAATAGAGACTTGGGATATTATCCCCAGATTTTTTTGTAAAACTGCTTTGATAATTCCCACAGGGATGTTTTACCCTGTGAGAGGTCTTTAAATAATTGGCATTTTTGTAATGGACCCATCATCATTATCATCACTGTTGGGAGAACTAGACTATGGATTTATAATGATATAGACTGGGATGAAAGTTGATGTCTTGTAACAACTTTAGCTTTCAATATATCAAACTTTTGTTTCAAGTTTTATTCATATCAGTTTGCAATTAAGTATAGACTACTTTAGCTATTGTAATTCTTGCAGGCTGATGTGACTTCGTTTATGTGTTATCTATGTTTTATCTCTCCTATTTTAAAAGTGCAGCAATTACTTTGTTTCAGTTTAATGAATTACAGGTTTACCTTTTTCGTTAAATGAATCATTTTGTACAAATCTTTACACACAGATTTATCTAAATGCGATGATTTGTAAATTATAAGATTGTTGTAATTTTTTATGTCTTGTTTGTCCTGTCATTTATATTTGAAGAGCACATCTTCTTTCTGTTTACGAGAAGCTCGTGGAGAATCTGGTGCGGGTTCCCTCCCACCGAACAGCTAAATCGACTATTGGATACAGGACGAACCTGAAGCGTTACTTCAGGTCAGTTTGTTATTTGTCATTTAATAGTTAGTTTATTAGTGTTATTTAAGTAGTTTAGATAAATATATTAGTTTAGATTCATAGTTAGAGTTATTATTTTAGTTACTTAGCTTAAATAGTTTTTATTCTATTTCTTTTTCATAAAATTATAAAAATCAAAAAACAATAGTTTCGTTGTCTTAGGACAGATTACAAATGATTTTTGTAGGTTTTAATTTAAATCTGTAATTTGTAAATATTGTATATTTGTAATTAAAGCTGGTTCTATTGATAATTAAACATTTACTTTTATAGAATTATAATTGTATGATTTAGGTAATAGATTGTATATATGTAGTTTAGATTTTTTTATTAGTTTCTTTTAATTATTGTTTTTTATTTAGATTAGTTTCTTAGTGTAGTTTTCATTTGTTTTTCTAGGACTTAGATCAGCCAACGGAGCCGCTAAACCCATCAAGGTGGGTTATCCAAAACGTCTTGGGTTATTTAGACAACCCTGGACCGGATCCACTCTTTCAATTGGCAAGCATTCATTTTCTCCCATCAATAGGGGGCTAGGTGGGTTGGTGCTTCCTCCTTGAGAGGAAGTGGGTCCCCTGCTTCCATGTAAAGGAGAGCGAGTGAACAGATGACCTTGGGAAGTGGACCCAAGTAATGTAGAACCAAGCAAAGATAATCCTAAAATAGTAGCACTCACAGGAGTGTGTGAAGGAGGTGTCGATGAGTGGGCAAGAGCAGACACTCCCCCTAAGATAGGAGGGAGGTTTAGAAATCGTCGTGAACGATGGTGGTTCTATGGTTCTCCTATGATGTCCGACTAGCTACGTGAATGTGTGCAAAGAGTGGTGAGACTAATATAGAAACAAGAGCCTTTGTGTTGAATGTTTACACAATATATATATCCAAATCAGACTGTAATCAGACGTGCATCATACATAAAATGTTTTGAAAAAGAAGCATATATGTAGGTAAGTGGGTTTTGTCCGCATGAGGAAAAAAGAAAAACAAATGCTCATGTCCTAGAAGACGTAACGTCCTTCCTCTCAAATAGCATTGGACCTTCTAATACTACTCAATAGTGGGGTTTGAAGTCACTGGAAGAGAAACTAGTGAAGGATGAAATAATTGGTTATAATGAGGGGTAAAGGGGGCATATCTTGAAAGAGCTAGCAATATTTCCCAATAGCCACACAAAATCCAATCAAGGTGCAATTGCAGCCCACAATTGCCACCTGGGTAGATGTCCTAAAGTTGGTCACCGACATTTCCAATAGCCACACAAAATCCAATCAAGGTGCACTGTGCACTGCATAATTACACCCGGTAGAGTCCCAGTTGTCACTAGGTACCTCTGTCAAATTGTGGCATTTAGATTTTCAGCCTAAGAATGGCCTCCTTCACCTACCGGATCCTCAGCCCAATAAGGGTGCCTCAAGGGGGAACCTACGTAACAAACTAAACCTCGCTCAACCTCTCATGGGTATCTCCCTACCTTGGTATTGTAACATTTGACTTGGAGGATTTTCAGCTCTCTATTTGACAACTTGTATGGTTTTGACAATGTGAGAACTCGATAATGGGAGTTAATGGATGCCTATCCTCGAATCCTACCTAGACTAAAAATTTTATTTTGGCACTCTCCTGTGGAGGAAAACTTAGTGAGTTTTTAGGAAATTTTTAGATGTGGTTTGTTTCAGAGATTGGGGGTGTGAACCAACCTCAAGTTGAGTAAATGGGAGTTTATAGTTTCGTCAAGAAAAGGGTTGGGTATTTTCGGAATCCCTTTGAGGAAACTTACTTTGACCTCCATGTTTCAAGAAGAAGCTATGGGAGTGATAAGTGAATTTTGTGTGTGGGTGAAAGTGTGCTAATTTTTAGTGAATTAGATGTCACCTTGTTTGATGTGGACTTCGCTTTGGTCTCCATGCAAGTGTTTGATTACTCCACTAACTTCAAGATGTCATTGGCACAACCTTACAGAATTCAAAAGTCCCTGTGAAGCTAGCATGTGGACATGTGGGTCCGCTACTATCCCTTTAACTCCTATTGTGATGTAATCTAAGAAAAACTTTGAAACTATCCCAGATTGATCATGTGGGCATGTATAATCAAGCATAAAACCTTTTAAACTTCCCTAGTGATTTGATCTTAGAAAGCAAAATTCAACTACTCACTCATATATTTGTAGTAATGTGGGCATGTATGGGCCCATACAATATTAAGATGTGTTTGAAAAAGTAACCTAAGAGGAGTCCTGAAGGGGTTGTTGTCCTCTCCTAAACGCTTTTAATGTTCTTAAAGGAGATGAAATCGTTTCACAATATTTTTCTCAGATTCTCAAGATAGCTTGGAGGCACGAGAGAAGAGCATACTAAGTGATTGTTATTCAACTTCTAGTCCCAATGTAAGTTAAATGTGATTAAAAAAATGATTTCCACTATCTTGTGAGTCAAACAAGCCATCCATGTGGCTAAAAATGAAAAGCAAGGGAAGGAAATTGATTTTATCCTCCATGTGCCTGCTCATGTGTTTTCACTCAACCCCATTTATATGATGAGGGGAATAAGTGGTGCAGCTTTAAACATGCTTGAAATCATTTTTAAGAAGGAAATGGCCTTCCCCACATCTCAACAACTTCACAATGTGAATTTTAGCACAGATATGCACTCCGGTCTTAGTGGAGACAGAGGCATAGAGCAGGGTGCAATTTAACAGAGAAAAGTCAATGAGCGCACGTGTGTAGAACAGAGTTGTGAATCAGGCGCATGTATGCATGATGATGCACATTTGTGGGCCTAAAAACCTGTGCATATGTGACATAGGGCCGAGAATGAAAAATCTGAATGGATTTCTCTCAATTCAACTTGAATTGGTCAGAGGGCGTCTGCTTAGGCCGGTTAGTGTACCTACAAGTTAAACAAAACTAAAAGAAGAGCAAGAAAACCCAAATGGGGTAGGAAATTGATACTTGTCCCTAGTGGAGTCGCTTAATATGTTGCTCCACACCTTGTGAGAGCAAAATAGAGGTGTCGGGTAAGCCCGCTTGGTCTCGAGCGTGACAACCGCAAGGAAAAAGAGTTAGGGAAAGAAAATATAAAACTACAATTAGGAATTAAACTAATAAATGTAATAACAACCAAATTCATGAGCATAGGGCTATAGAAACAAAAGAAACCATAAGACCCATGTCACCAATGTTGAGGGCCGGACCCATTAGGCGGTGAAACAATGCACCAAGAAAGCCACCGCTACAAACGGGCACTATGAGTCCCTTCTTCCAAGGGAGGGCTCTTTGGACCCCAATTAGCTAGCTCTTCTTACAATAAAGAAAATGGAAAAAATGATGAAAGAATCCCTTTGCAAATCCACTCAATGGGTAAGATGGATTTCCGCCCAATGGTGCAAATATCCTCTTGACAAGGATGGAGTCCTCAGAGAATAGAGGCAGCATAACATTTACTTTGAATTCCTTGAAAAATGAGGTGCATCCACATGGCCTTTTTATAGCATTCCTTGAGCTATTGTTTAACCGCTTTGTAGTGTGAAAAGAGGCTAATTCGGGAATTTCTAGGTCTTTGACCGACCACCCAATCGAATCCAAATTCAGATTTGGTGGGTCAAATCGCTTGGGAGTTGAACCATAAGTGGGTGGGAGGCCGACCACTCTAAATATACCGCTGAAGGTGCATGTATTTTTGCGATAACATTCGTGCATCATGCGCATGTGCATGATTTCAGATTCTTTCCACGTGACAAGACGTACTTCAGTTGTCTTCATAGCCTTCACTTTTCACTACTTTGTATAGTTTTGACCCTTTTATGAATGATTTGGGTGTTAATTCAGGTCCATGGATGACTTCTTCATTGTTTGACGATGTTGAGTACTTGAAACCATGTGCGCATAAAATTGCTGATAACAACCATCTACAACATATTTCCACCCGTATATCAAAACCAAGAGCCAATCGAAGTTTTTCATTCTTACCTTTCATAGAGAATAGCCTCCTCCATTAAACAATGGTTCTTTTTTGTAAGACATTCCCTCTTGCTAATCCATATCTTTAGGATTCACCTCCTTATTGTTAGACTGCCTAAGGCACCCTCAGCCTGGCCACACCAATTGTTGGAATACTAAGAGGGGGGGGTGTGAATCAGTATTACCCCTTTTAAACAATTACCAGTGACTTTTTATATTTTATTGATTATCACAATGAATCAACAATGAATTGTATGTAAAATCAATTGTATAAATATGTTTAACAACAATTAAAGTTTTATAAAGAATAGAGAAGGACACCAATCCTTTTTAGAGCACCAACTCTAGGAAACACCAATCCCCTTCTTTAGGGAACCAACCCTAGGAAGCACCAACTCCCTTATATTTAGAGAACCAACCCCAGGAAGCACCAACTCCCTTATATTTAGGGCACCAACCCCAGGAAGCACCAACTCCCTTATTTACAATTTTCTTAGTAAGGATATGAATCCTTCCATGCTCCTCCCTTCCACTCTCACTGCATAAATATATTTTGTTTTTCTTCCTATAATATGCTTCAGTTTTTTATCTTCTGATCTAGACTGCAGAGACAATTTCTACTCACCACTCTTCCTCGTTTATATAATCTTCAAAATGGTGTGAGTTATAACGCACCGTGTCCTTTCATTTGGACCATCGCACCTCTTTGTTTAACTTAACCATAATCATTTTTTATTATTCTTACCGTGAAGGATTTTCATAAATTGATCACAGATATGGATCAATTTCATCTTTTAACTCGATCTCGAATATCTACAATTATTGTTGAAACCGAGTTCTGAAAAGGTGTTTCATTCAAACCACTTACAGATGACCATACACGCAGGACCACGAGATTATTAAATTAAGTGTTTCTTCTTCTTTCACCCTTTGTTTCTTTATTCCATATGACCAGAAGTGATGACCAGGTGCTAGGACAAGCGAGTGCTTGATCACTTTATCTAAATCAACATTCAAGTTTTAATCTTCCAATGAGATGGATGATTCTCGTTTAGTTTGGGAATTCGGGACTTCAACCTTTGCGACTTCCAACCTCTCTACAAATCTCCCAAATAATAGACATGTGTCCATAATCTTCAACAGTTGAGAATGCACCCAAAGTGTTCTTCAAATTGGACGACACATGTTCACTTTAGGACTTCGGCATTCAGGACTTTGGGACTTAGTCCTTTGCGAATTCCAGCCTCTTTCCAAATATATGAATAAAAGACGTGTGTCCATAATATTCAACGGTTGAGAATGCACCTGAAGTATTCTTGAGATCGAATGACTCATGTCCACTTTAGGACTTTGACATTCGAGACTTTGGGACTTAGGATAATCATTTCTCCATTCGGGACTTTGACATTCAAGACTTCAGGACTTCGTCATTCGAGAATTCAGAATTCGGGACTTCAAGACTTCAGCAATCGAGACTTCAGCATTCGGGACTTCGGGATGACTCATGTCCTCTTCAGACTTTTGGACTTTGGGACTTAGGATAATAGCTAAGCATTCATCTCAATCATCTAATGGGACTAATCAAAATGCATTGATTGTATCAGAGTTTTAAACGATGAAGTCAATAGTCGGTTTCGGTGTGCATACAATTGTTCACTGAATTTTCCCCGTGTCTGAGTTGTCTGATATGTATTGATTATATGAAAACATCGTGTATGTGAATTTGAAACAATGAAGTCAATAATCAACAACCATTCATGTCAGTAATCTAGACTAAGTTGTCTCATTGTCTGAAAATGCAGTCTCTGAGATTTAAGTAACGAATTCATTAGTCATTTGACCTAGTAACCAAGTCAATAGTCTATGAAAGCAACTTTTAAACAAATTCAATAGTCTTTGAAAGTGACATTTAAGAGAATTCAATAGTGGATAATGAAATCAATAGTCAATAACATGGTGCACATTCACGTCATGTATGTGACTTTTAAATGCTAAAGTCAATAGTCAACAACCATTCACATCAGTAATCCAGACTAAGTTGTCTCATTGTCTGAAAACGCAGTCTCTGATATTTAAGTAACAAAGTCATTAGTCATTCGACTAGCTTTGGTCTTTGTAGTTTATCCGATGTTAATCAAAACGACATATTTGTTTAGCAGGATTTTTTTTAACATAATATCATGTTTAAATTTAGATTCTGTAGTCAAAGAGTCGTGTAAGATTCAAAGTCATAACAATGAGAATGAATACCTTCTAAGTGAAAGTATTCCATGGTACCTTTTATTATTTGGTGAAGTAGGTGGATAATACCCTCATAAAAATTCATATAAAGAGGAATGGATAATATTTTATGATATAAATAGGAATGGACAATCAAAGCGAAGTTATAGCCATTCCTTACTACAGACACAAAGCACATGAATAGTTGATTCACTACAAACACCATTGTTTGTCATATACTCGATTTTTCCATATTAAAAATTCAACTGTTACTGGAACTTTCTGAATTATTCCATATTGAAAACTCAATTATTACTCGAACTTTCTGAATTATTCCATATTGAAAACTCAATTGTTACTCAAACTTTCTGAATTATTCCATATTGAAAAATCAATAGTTATTGGAAATTTGTTTATCATTTACTGAATTATTCCATATTGAAAATTCAATAACTACATAGCACCTGAATAGTTGATTTACAATAAACTTCAGTGTTTGTAATATACTAAATTATTCCATATTGAAAATAATTGTTATTTAAAATTTCCAAATTATTCCATATTGAAAATTATGAGATCCTGATCAAAGAAATGATGGATTATGATATCCCTTTTGACTTGCAATGGAAGGAGATAGTATGGCTAGGTAATACAAAGTGCGGTTTTCTAGGATCCAATAAATGCTTTTAAGTTGTCACTGAAGATGGCAGATCAGGCACAAGACCATAACAGAAAAAATGGAAAAGAAAGGAACTGAAGTGTCAGAGGAGTTAGAAGCCAGATCATCAAACATTTTATTGTTAATGATTGTAATCGGTTCCAATACTGAAACTCTCTTTTGTAATTATTGTAATCAGTTTTAGAAACTAAATGTTTCATTTGAATCATTGTAAACAATTTCGAACCAAAGGAACTCAGTTTGTATAAATATTAGGAGTTCCAAATGTATTATTGTTGGAAGAAGTGCAAAGGCACGATTTAGATGTTTGAACTTGAATGTAATTTTATGAAGCTGAATAGAATACACATGAAGAAGTATTTGAAGTCTCCATGAAAATATTCTAATGGTGGTGATATGAGTTTTGTCTTCTCTCTTTGTATGTATTTCTTGTGTTTTTTATTCCATTAGCACTGTCTCATGTTTAAATTGGATAGTTTAAAGGCCCATAATTCATCTTATGATGTTCTTGGATTAAGAAATTTAAATTGTGTTAAGTTTCTTCCTAACTAATTCATAATTCATTCCATTCATCCTCTGATGTAGTTACTTGTTTTCCCCTTTCTTCTTACACTCTGCAAATTACAATTTATAACTCAGATTCATCACCTCATTTAGCCTTTATCCTCTGGAGAGTTCTATCGACCAGTCAGTGTTTTTGTTCATTTTCATAAATTCAACTCCATATCCCTGAGTGAGCCCTCTCTAAGATGAGAAGGCTAGTACCCAACTCTAAAGTTGGTTTGTAGGTTACCTCTGTCATTTTTTTTATCAGCCGAACAAATTTATAGAGTGATAACAATCACAAAGTCAATAATTCTAGTATAAACATCTCAACAAGAGGTTGAAGAAGTTGAAATAGTTGAAGGTTGAAGTCAAATAAATTAGGGGTAAAAATTGAATGTCAAAATCGAAGAGGTTGAATAAGTCAAAGGTCAAATTTGAATAAGTAGAAGAATTCAAAATCGAAGAATTCAATGGTCGAAGTCCAATTTGAAGTCAAAACAGAAGTAATTCAGGGTGACCAAAGTCGAATTACACAAGTCGGTTTTATTCTAAGTCAAGTCGGTCCGAGTAGAAGTGAAGTAAATTACATCGAAGGTCGAAGTCGAAAGAAAATTGAGTCGGGAAATTCAAGTCAGCCAAAGAAATTCGGGATGACCAAATTCGAATCTCTCAATTCGATTGCTTTCTTAGTCAAATCGGTCCAATATTGAAGTAACCTAAAGGTCGAAGTTGAAGAAAACTTAAATTGAGAAATATAAGTCGGGTCGAGGCTGAAGAATTTTTGGTGGACAAGATTCAAAATACTCAATTCAAAATTTCGCCTAGTTGAGTCAACCAAAAAGATGTTTGTTGATCGAACGAGGAAGAAAATACGAAAAAGAGTGAAGGCCAAGTCAAATCTTTAGTGACTAGTAGCTACGAGGGAATTGATTTTAATGTCCACCAACAAGCAAAATGTTTACAAGTTGAGTTTAAATAGTCACCCAAAAAGGAGATATGTGGAGGTCGATTTAGGCATTCATGAAAAGGTAAAATGCACTGAAGTCGATCTGGCATCCGACAACGAAAGGAAAATTTGGGAAAATTTCTTTCAAAGAACCACTTGTACCAGCCACCCCACACATGTTTTGGGGAAAATTCCTACATGTCGGTTAATTGGGCATGTTATGAAAAAAATGTATGTCGTAGAATTATAAAATCTGTTTCAAGCACTCCAAAATCTTTGTAAAAAATCAATGTCTAATTTTGTGTAAGAAAATCAATTAATGAAATCACCATTTGTGTTAATTAAATGAAGGGGTGCAATGTTTCATTTCTAAAATACACAATGGTTCAAACTTATACCTTTTGGAAAGTATATAAGAAGACAAACAAGGTGAAAGGAAAGTGTCTCTGTGGACTTTACATAGAATATCTAAAGGCATAATAGACTCCAAGGAAGAAAGACAAGATACTTATGTAATGAGGGTGGAAGGGTGGATCAAGGAAGGAGTAATGTCCTTTATTGATTAAAGTTTGAATACAGGAAGTTGGTGTTTCATAGGGTTGGTTCCCTAAACAAGGGAGTTGGTACTTCCTAGGGTTGGTTCTGTAAACAACCGAGTTGTTGCTTCCTAGGTTTGNAACAAGGGATTTGGTGCTTACTAGGGTTAGTGCCCTAAAATAACGAAGTTGGTTCTTCCTAGGGTTGAATCCCTGAATAAGGAGAATGGTGTCTCCCAATCATTATTGTAACTTGTATTATTGTATTGATTTTATATTCAAGTTTATTGTTGTTGATCAATTGTTGTTAATAAGTTAAATTATTAAAAGTTTAAATAATTAACCAATACTGATTCACCTCCCCCCCTCAGTATTGACCAAGTTTCTAGCATAATGTATTGGTAGAATCATTTTTTCCATCTTGATAGTAGAAATGGATAGAAAAATTGAACAAAAGAAGTGGAGGTAGATGAGAAAAGTCGAAGAACTTTTTAGAAACTGTGATTTATGGACTTCATATAGAGAGAATTTGACTACTTAAGAGTCTTCCTAAACTTTGTTCATAATGTTTGTATATACATTAATGAAGATGTATAGGAAATTTAATTTGTCTAAGAAGACAAAATAAATAATTCGAAGCAATGTAACTATTGGCAGATACAAAATGTGAAAGGTCTTCATTGTTTTATAAAAGGAAGACCATTGTATGAGGAAAGGACTTTTGGCCATTGTTTATTGTTGATACTATTATCTCATGAATAAGAAGCAGAAGGAAATTTTGGCAACCATTAATGGTATTCATGTGTATATGGAACTATTTTACATATGCAATTGAATTTTACAGTTTCTTGAATGATATTTCATATGAACTATTTTAGTGTGTATTGTTTGAATTATTTGACATTTGCAGTTACTAATAGATACAATGATAGTGCTATAGTTGTAGGTAATAACTATTTATTATTTTCATTAGTTGCATTATTGTTTTAACATAATTAATTGTTAGCATGAACTATTTTTGTGACAAGTAAATAAATATTATACTGTGTCTATCTATTTATAAATTCTCATGATCATGATAGGTTAGAAATAGTTATATTAGATAGTTTTCAGTTTGCTTTAATTAGTTATCTTTAGAATTACATAGAATTCTTGGGAGAACAATTCATTTGTTCCCTCCCCTTATTTCAAATTCTTAGTGGCTACCAGGCCCACATACTGGTCAAAATTTTCTATACCAAATGAGAGCGAGTCTAATTGGTACTCACCATTGGGCATTTTCCCTTACTGATTGAAGGGCCATTTTGACATGTTAACAAAATTTGCACTAGAAGGAGGGATTGGAAATGAATGGCTAGTAAAGATTCACATAACCCTAACCTGACACATTCTAATCCATAAAGAAACCCCTCTCGTTGCAGTGGATCTCATACTCCTCACCCTGAGCAAATATTTGACCCACATCCGACTCTACTGAAAACACCTACCCAGTTCACAAATCCCCTGAGTTGTTTCCAGTCTATCCCTGAAGCACTAAGTTCCTTCAATTCAGACACTGCTAAAATCTCTAAAATAGTCAAACGCTTCTCGGATCTTACTCAAGGTTTGAGAAGATAGACTAGGAAAAAAACTATTGAATATCCTTTACCCGATAGACAAAGACAATCTCTAATTGAAAGACTAATCAACATCTTCTCTCCAACCCCTATTGGTAGCCCAACCGTCAGAACCCCTAATTATCAACTTTCTAACATCTTTAGGGGAATACCTAGCCCATCTGAGATAACCTTTGAAGATAATTTATCTCTAAGTGTTGGTCATCTACCCAGTCCCCCTGATTCTCGTTCAATTACTCCCAGAAATTCCTTTGAAGGAGAATCATTAGAAGAGGAACCTTTAGGAAGTCTGAGAGTAAATATGGCTAACACTAATGCAAACACAAATGTTAATCAACATTGGCTCACTCAGGATGTGATTGTTTTCCAGAGAGATACTCACCCTTTACCCAAACATCCTAAGAAGCTTCTACCATAGTTTAATCCTAACAGGAAAGACTCTACCAAAGATAATGTAAAAACATTTATGCTTGTGGTCATGTTAATGCATGTAGAACAAGAAGATGTGGTTTGTAGACTTTTTCCTCATACTTTTGAAGGTAAATCATCTACCTAGTATTTTTCTCCATGATAAAGGTCAATTGTAAGATGGAAGTCATTTGAGACCGCTTTCATAGAGAAATTTGGACATGATAAGAGTCTAGTAATACTATTCTTAGAATTATCTAGAATAAAAATGGATTTGAAAGAAAAAATAAAATATTTAAACCAAATATTTTTGTCATTAATTAATAAGATTCATGATACTTCTATACATGTTGAGGTTGTATCTATCAAATTCTATACTTTATCTCTTCCAGTATCTATGGGTATATTTGTAAAGGATCTGAGAAAGATACCCTTGAAGATACATTTACAGAAGCCATCAAGGTAGAGAAAGACATGCTCAGCCTAAAAGGAAACTCTGGGATTAACAGTGACCAAAGAACATCATCTAATTCAAATAAGAAAATTATCCCTACACAAGATCCTACCAAAAAAAAGGATGAAGACTCCATGGATATGGAAATACTGCAAAGGATAGTTAAAAAACTCACTAATGAGTTTGTTTATATGAAGAAAATCTCTAGGGAAAACATTCCTATAAGATTTTTTTCAAAACCCCTTTTAGAAAGACCATACCTCAAACAAAAAAAAACCTTCTCCTATAGAGGGAATCAACATGGAGGATATTGCTAATGTGATTAAATATATTACCTATGGGGAATATTCCTTGGGTGGACAAGATAAATAAGGAGGAGAGGAAGAGACCAATGAAGAAGACTAATCAAGTAATGATAAAGAGGACTCCAAACTGGGAGCTTATTCATTATGGGATATCTCTCACAATTTGTTTAGAGGAGATGAAGAAGAGGGTGATGTTGGAGAAATGAATTTATCTCAAAATGCATATAACAAAAGGAGTAAAGGTTTTCCTGTTATGGTATATTCTCCTTCAACCTATGAGAATGGAAAGAAACATCAAACACCTAGAAATATCCTTTTACCACAATGTTGGATAATTCTTCTCCCTTCTCTACCATCTAAGGGATTGACCCAGGGTTTATGTTTTTTTTATTTTCCAATAAATCCTCTAAAACTATCGGCCCCCACCCCCTCCCCTGGTAAACTAGAAGCCAACACAACACATAGAGTGTGTTGTGTAGTCTCACCTGAGATAGATTTAAATGGGTGGTTGTAAGACTCAGGTGTTTACATCCTAGGATTGAGTATGAGATAGGGGTTTATTATTCATATCCATCTACTATAAATTGTGACTATTATATTACTATTATTCACGATTATGCACTACCTTCATAGTTTATTCCCTTACTATGCTACCATATTTCATAGAAATATAATAACTCATTCATTAATCAAAACAATTAACTGCTGAAAGAAAGTAAAGACATACATGCATTCATCATATTACACAGGTATTACCATGGTTCACACCCTATTGGACCACGTCCACAAAGATTTGGCTCTTGGCTCTTTTATTTGTGGTAGTTCTGCATCTCCAATGTTGCATGCTTACAATTCCCTTCAGATGGGTATGATCTATATGAGGTGAACTAGATCACACCCGGCTCCACAGCCCGCAATATAATCCTCAGATCTTCCTTCTCTCCTATGTTGTAGCTCAAATATTACAAAATAGTTCATGAAACTATTACATATAACATCAACTCATACATATCCGGTATGAACAATACAAAAATGAACTAACCAAGAACCAACCTTACACAACAAAAACGGGGAACCCCCATGATACCTACATATCCATATTTATATATTTCATGCTCTTCATCCATTTACAGTGTCTTATAAAAACCCCAACCCTACCTACATTAGGTATTCCTCCCATGTGCGTGTGCTGGTCTTTCTTCCAACTTTCGGTTTCCTTGTCCATGATTTCTTTCATGCGCACGTGTTGTATTTCCCTACAGTTGTTACTTCAGTTTTTTCATGCTTTCTTTCCCCACGATCATCTTTCTTTCTACTTCAGCCTACTTCCAACAGGCCCCCAACAATGACATGTGGCTCATATCGAGTCACCTAATACTTCTAAGCTTCCTCGATCTACTTGGTTATAATTTAGAAATTTTCCTTAAGCTCTGCTTCTATTGATAGTGCCTATGCGGTCTTCTCCTTAATGGTGTCCACTACCTAGGTTGCCACTTCATCACTCACCAATCCTACACATTTTTCCTGGGTCTGTGCTATCTATTTTTTATCTCCCTCTGCATGTGCGAGTACTTATGCTACCCGTTCCTGCAATGGCTCTATTTGAGCCCGGCGCTCCTATTTCTGCATTTGCGTAGTGATGAGTTATGCCTGCATATTCTTCATCTCTTCCATCCCTTTGACTCGTTCTGGGATTGGTATGATTTTCTGCCTTTTCTTGAGCTCTTGGATCCCTGCATTAATCCTTTCCTCTTCCTTGTCCCAACATTGTGTTATCACTTGAGCATGTCAGGGGGGGGGCTCTTTTCCTTATAGGCGACCCCTTTGGCGAAAAGATGGCAAGAAATGGATCGAAAACCCACTTTTCCTAAGTTTTTTGATTTGGGTGCATTTGTTTTAAAGAGAGTGTGGATCTTAGTGGATAAGATCCATGCGCTAAGATCTACGGACAAGGTCCAATTCTAGACCCCCCTCATCATTCTGCCTTTAATGAGAGGGGAGGTCTGGAATTGGGTGCGCAGGTTTCAACGACTTGGATTGGAGCACTTAGATTTGTAGCTGAGGATTGATTCTATACCTCCCTTGCCATTATGCCTTTAATAGGGGGGGGCGGGGGTCCGGAATGGGTAGTTTCATGTGGGCCCCCTTAAAACCTCTTACCACCTCCTCTACTACTTACCACCTTAACCTTCTGGTGACATGTATGCTCCACTTACCTTCCTCATTCCCCTTATCACATCTCCCACTCCCTGACTAGTCTCTTCCAACCGCCGCGCCACCTTCTTGTGAGACATCACCTTGTAATTCGATGTCCCAACCTATGTGTCTCCATCCCTCTAGCACCTCTATATCAATGTCCACAGGGCCTCTCCTCATTTCTTTCCCGCACCACGCATGTTAAATTTCCTCTGCCCATCCTCCGCCCATTCACCATTTTTTTTCATGCGCCCCATGCTATCCTCGTCCACGTCCACAGACCGAGTCTCCTCATAGTAGTCCATCAAAGTAGTAGAGGCCAATGAGAGGTTTCCATGATCATTCGGGTGCAGAGTTGACCAGGCCTTATCTGATCCCAAGAAAGTAGTTATTAAGGTAGTTGATGGTGGTTGAGTGCCACCGTCTTCCTTAAATAGAAGGTCAGAATAGGACCAAGTGTAGAAGGTAACTGTCAGTCCTGTCTAACAGATATTGCATCTAACAGTCGACTACAAGGGTAGTCTGACCATCGTCTGCATGCACAGCCTAACAAAGAAGATCATCAACGTAAAGCCCTGAATGCATGATATGATTTCCTTTTAGCAGCCGAGCCAGTTCGAAGTATATGTAGGCATTTTTTCCATTTTTGTTAGGATTGACCGTAGAGATAACTTCCCTATTGTAAAGTTTTGATGAAGTGCCAGTTTCCATGGTTATGTATGTATATGTGAAACTTCTTTCTTAATGACAATCATCCTTCTTACTCCATCTTTTTTTCATCTAATAATGAAAGAGTTCATGATTGACAGATTCACATGAATCATCGTGACTATGTTATGGTAAAGGTTTTATTGTAACACTGTTATGTTCTTTCAGTTTTCTTGTAATTTGAATACAAGAAGTTCTTGTGTTTAAGTTTTTCCTCTACATGTTGTTGGAAGCTTGATTCCTACAACGGACCTTTGCATTCTCCCACTGAAGTCTTCCTTCTACTCACCCCTATTACAACTTATTGTCTGGAGTTAAACTAAGACTTCATGAGGTCTACCTCCCAACTGCCCTTGGCAACACCTAAAGCAGATCCAGAGAAACTTGTCAGAAAGGGAAATTCCCTCAGAGAAGAAGCTTTTGCTGTTGAACCGAGTATTTATGACAGTTCTCACCTTCCTCTACTAGAAACACCATTATCTGCTTCTCATTTTCCTAGTAGACCTTTTACTGAAGATTCTTGTTTTCTAAACTTCGGGAGTGTTCCTACTGAGTTTCCTTCCCCTGGTCTTGCATTAGAGGGATAAAATCTTGTCACTACTATCTCCCCTGACATTCTAGCCTAGTTTAGACCTAGAAATTTAGAATATTTCCCCACTCCTATATTTACCATTCCTCCTCCTATTATTGTTGCCACTACTAGAAGAGAAGCCTCTACTACCTCAAGCCCTGTATCTTTTCCTTTGAATCCTCCATTGTTTCCTTTTCCACCTAGAAGCTTAGTTCCATTCTCCCCTGTTCAAACTTCTTCTCCTCCCAGTTCGCCTCCACCTATTGTCCCTATGGTGGGAGAAAATCCCCTTATGACCAAGATGGAGGCTATTATAGCTACTAGGTATGTCCCCCTTGTTGTGCTTCATCCTCTAAATGCCCTTCCAGCAGATGGATACCTTAAGAATTTACCTAAGTTCATAGGTGAAGGAGACATAACTACAAAAGAACACCTTGAATCCTTTTACAGTTTCATAGATGATCATGTTATCATTCATGCAGACGTATAGATGAGGATTTTTGTACATAGCCTTGAAGGAAAGGCCAATAAGTGGTTTAGGGCCCTTCCTCCTAGATCTATTGATGGGATTGAAGTTTTGGATAATGCCTTCCTGAGATAATGGGGAGACAAAAAATACTTCATGTATTACATGACAAAGTTTGGGTCTTTGAAGAGAAAGGAAGGAGAGCCTTACTCTAACTTCTCCAAGAGGTTCAATAAGATTTACAATAATATCCCTGCTAAGATAAATCCCTCAGAAGCTTCAGCCAAAATTACTTATGCTAGTGCATTTGACCCTGATTTCTTCCTTTTAATGAGGGAAAGACGAGCCACTTCCCTGGCTCACATGCAGGATTTGGTTGTGGAAGTTGAGTCGAATATATTGGTTATTGACCGACTCAAAAATAAAGTTGATAGAGATATACCCAGCAGGAGAGCTGAATCCTCCTCATTCAGTTCCTCTACCCTTCCCCCCCAAGTGGATGAAGTAACTAAAGTGCTAAAATCGCTTTCGGCTAGAATGGAAAGGTTGGAGTTAGAAGGGAAGCCCATGTACAGAAATCCCCAAAATACTGATAACAGAGGCTTCAGGAGGCCAAAAAACAATGTTCCCCAGATTATTCCAAGGGAACAGAGGAACATAGATAGATATGATCAGAGTTTTCAAACCCCTCTCCAAAATAACTTGATTGATGATGAGGAGAGAGGAGAGGAAGAACTAGACCCTGAAATTCACTGTATTGAAGACACCTGTCCTTTTCCCCATTTAACTCAATCTACATATGAAGAATCCCTCATGAAAAGTCAAATAAACAAGATGAGTAAAGTGGAAAAATCAAACCTCACTCCTAACAAATACAACCTCAGGTCAAAGAAAAAAGAAGGGAAGTTTGACAATCCTGATCAACCTCCTGTTGTAAAAAGGCCTGTTAAGCCTGCAACAAATACAACCAAAGAAAAGAAAAATCAGGATATCTTGCCAATAGCCAAATACCATGCCCTCGAGGTAAGGGAAGATCCTAAGCCTCATTCTTTGTTCATCTTTGAGCACAAAATTAAAAAAAATAGAATTCATGTACCCCTCTCAGAACTAGTTAAAAATGAAGATTTCAAAAGGTCCCTCTCTAATCTGTTGAAGTCTGAGCCACCTCAGCTCACCAAAGACTCAACAAATCTCCAAGAGGAAAATCCAACAATCATCCTAGGTCCCATGGTAGAAGACAGAGAGGATTCATCCCCTCTCTTCTACACATCCCTGAACATACATGATAAGGTGTTGCATAACTGCCTGATGAATTCAGGGTCTTCCCATAACCTCATGCCCAAAACAGTCATGGAAGAATTGGGGCTGGAAGTAACAAGGGCCTATCATGATTTGTACTCTTTTTAATCAAGGAGGGTGCAATGTCTTGGAGTTATCAAGGATCTGGTGGTGTCCTTATTTCAGTTTCCAATGAAGAGTGTGGTCATGGAAATTGTAGTAGTTGATGTTGCCCCCAAATTTGGCATGCTATTGTCAAGATATTGGATTTAAAATCTTGGAGGAGCATTACATATGGACCTTACATATGCCACCATCACAGTCTTTGGAGGGGAACATAGAATACGGTACAGAGAATCTCAGCTGGCCTACATTGTTAGCGATGAAGCAGACCCCACTAATCATTCTATCTTTGCACTTGACACTAATTTGGGGTCTAGTTTGTTGCATCTCACTGATACTCCTGAGGATCCTCTTCAAATCAGAAAGCAAGCCATTTCTTATCATGAAATACCTCCTCCAACTACTTCTGTGTGGAATATGTTCTTCGACGGAGCTTCTTCTAGTGAAGGTGCTAGTGTCATAGTGGTTTTTGTGTCACCTTGTTAGGAAACCATATCCCTATCATACAAGCTAGAGTTTGAAACTACCAATAATGTGGCAGAGTATGAAGCTCTTATTCTAGGTTTAAGGGATGTAAAGGAAATGGGAATTGAAGAGGTAGCAGTTTTTGGAGATGTAGAGTTGATATTCCACCAGGTCAGAAATTCTTATCGAGCTAAACATCCTCAGCTCAGGAGTTATAAAAGTGAGGTGTGGGACCTAATTGATAATTTATTTTCAGCCTTCAACATTTCATTTATTCCAAGAGAGGAAAATACTTTGGTTGATTCCCTAGCTATCTCAGCTAGTTTGTTTAGGATCCCTTTGTCACCCAAGTTCAAATATGATGTTGAGATAATATATAGGCCCTCTGTACCGGACAATATCAAGCATTGGAAGGTATTCAAGGATGATCTTGAAATCAGAAAATTTCTTGAGTCTGTTGATGATTTCTTTGCATTACACATCGATCAGGATCATGATCCCGAAGGTGACCCTCACCCTAAGGTATTTTTAAATAAAATTGCTAATCACCATATTGTTCAACTGCCTAGCAATGACATTCCAAAGGGAATAGTTCCTTTAGAAAGAGTGTTCGATGGGAATGATGTGGCAGTAAAGGGTAAGGTTTCAAATGGATATCTTGATACAGCTGAGTGCAACATTGGAACACATGAGGAGCCAAATTTTGTGAAATTGTCAAACAACTTGATGGAAAATCAGAGGGCCGAGTATGTTGAGTTATTAAGGGAATTTTCTTATGTGTTTGCATGGACCTATGAAGACCTCAAGACATATAAAATATATGTCATTGAGCACAAGATCCCACTGAAGGAAGAGGCTAAGCCATTCAGACAGAAGCTAAGTCAGATAAGTCCCATGTTGTTGCTTGTCATGGAAAGAGAAGTGAAGAAGTTGTTAGATGCCCAAATCATTGTCCCCTTGAGATATTCTGAATGGGTGGCCAATCTAGTCCCAGTGAGAAAGAAAAGTGGATAAATCAGACTCTGTGTTGATTTTAGAAATCTGAACAAAATCTCAAAGAAGGACAATTACCCCCTACCTAAGATGGAACATATCCTACAGAGGGTAATTGGTGCATCAAGGATATCCATGATTGATGGTTTTTCTGGCTATAACCATATATCAGACCTGCCTGAGGACAAAGAAAAAATAGTCTTCACTACTCCTTGGGGTACATTCATGTATGCCAAGATGCCTTTTGGATTGATGAACGTAGGAGTGACCTTTTATAGGACCATGGATATCATTTTCATTAGAGAGAAGGACAAGTTTGTGGTCATCTATTTGGATGATATTACAGTCTTCTGCAATTCTTATAAAGAACACTGTCAGCACTTGAGGAATTTTTTCTCGAAATGCAAAAGGTTTGGTCTCTCCCTCAATCCCAAGAAATCTCTATTTGCTTTAAAGGAGGGAAATTTTTTGGGTCACATAGTATCAACTAAGGGAGTTAGGATTGATCCCAATAGGGCGGAGGCAATTCAAACCTTATCAGTTCCCAGGTCCATAAAATAGGTCCAAGATTTACTGGGAAAGATTAACTTTCTGAGGAGGTTTGTTTCAAATTTTGTTGAATTGGTGAAGCATATCATAGCCATGCTCATGAAGGGGAATGAATTAAAGTGGAATGCTAAGCCCAGGAAATCCTTCGACCAAATAAAAAAATCACTGACTGAGGTGCCTGTGATTATCACTCCTAATTACTCAAAGGATTTTATGATTTTTTCTTTTTCTTCTTTTGATACAGTAGCAGTTGTTTAATTGCAGAAAAATGATGAAGGCCTAGAGCAGCCTATCTCTTTCTTCAACAAGGCATTAAGGGATGCAGAAATCAAATATGACATTATGGAAAAGAAAGCCTATGCTTTGGTGAAAGCTCTGAAAGAGTTCAGAGTCTATTTCCTACACTCAAAGTTCATTGCATATGTTCCTTCAACTTCTGTGAAGGACATTCTTATTCAGCCTGACATAGCCGAGAGAAGGAGCAAATGGATTGCCAAGATCCTTGAGTTTGATCTAGAAATAAATCCCACCAAGATGATTAAAGGCCAGGGTTTAGCCAAGATGTTGGTTGAATCTAATTATAAAGAGTCGGGGGTTAACTTCATCATCACTTGCTCAAGAAATTTAGCAGGCGGAGTTGTCTGATGGTCGTCCTCAAGTCAATCCTCCATTAGCAGAATGTACCTGGTATGTAGACATTATATATATTCTCAAAATTTAAAGACTCCTAATGGAATGGGGAAGAGTAAGGAAATAGATTTAAATCTCAAAGCAATAAGATATTGCCTTATTGACTAGGTCCTATATTGGAGATATCCTCTAGGAGTGCTCCTGAGATGTCTGAACCCACAGGAGGCCCAGAGAGTGATGTTTGATTTTCATAGTGGCCTATGTGGGGGGCATCATTCTTGGAAGACCACAACCTAAAAAATACTCAGGGATGGTTTCTACTGGCTCACCTTATTCACTAATGTCTGTAGAGAATTCAAAGCCTGCATCAAATGTAAAAAATTATCAGGGAAGTAACAGCTCAAATCTCTTCCATTAAATCCTATAGTAGCTTCATAACCCTTTTAGCAGTGGGGGTTGGACTTCATTGGAGAGATTCATCCTCCTTCAAGTGGTCAGCATAGATGGATCCTGACTACAATAGACTATTTTACCAAGTGGATAGAAACTATCCCCACTAGGAGTGCTTCACACAAGGTAATCATCAGCTTCTTGGAGGATATTATAGCAAGGTTTGGTTTTCTGAGTAGAATTTTCACTGATAAAGCTGCATCTTTCAAGTCTGAGCCTCTAGTTAACTTTTGTGAGCAATTTGGGATTTTACCAATTCACTCCAATCCCTATTATCCTCAAGGAAATGGGATGGCAGAGTCTTCCAATAAAAGTTTGATCAAGCTCATCAAAAGATTATTGGAAGACAATAAGAAGGCCTAGGATTCAAAGCTCAAATTCTCTCTGTGGGCTGATCAAGTGACAACTAAAAGGTCCCTAGGAACCTCCCCTTTTCAACTTATTTATGGTACAGAATCTGTATTTCCCACTAATCTGGATCTACCCGTAGCAAAATTATTTCAAGATTATCAAGGAGAGCCTGACAATATGGTCAGAAGGATTCATCAACTGGTGGAAGCGCAACAGACTAGGGAGTAGGTAGTGGATAGAGCTCGCAATCATCAATAGAAGATCAAGCAGGCCTTTGACAGGAAGGTCAGAAAAGACAGATTTGAGCTAGGAGATTTGGTGCTTAAGTGGGATTCACCCAAGCAGAATAAAGGAAAACAAAAAAAGTTTGAAGCCCTCTAGATTGGGCCCTTCAAAATCTCTGAAGTATTTTTAAACAACACCTACAAGTTGCATGATTTGGAGGGTGAAGAATTTTTTAATGGCCCTGTGAATGGGAATTTCTTGAAGAATTATTTGGTTTGAGCCATGAGTGGATTTATGGTCTTTGTAAATATTGTTTTCATGTTTGTTTTGGACTTAATAAATGACTCCATAGCCCAATATAAGGTGATTAGAACTGTAAAGATTTCTTGGCAACCCACAAGGAGCGTGCCATCCCCCATGGAGCTTGATGTTATCACCTGAGTATGTAAGGGGGGCGGGGGGTGTTTTCCTTATAGGAGACCCCTTTGGTGATAAGATGGCAAGAAATGGGTCGAAAACCCACTTTTCCTAAGTTTTGTGATTCGGGTGAATTTTTTTTAAAGAGCGCGTGGATTTGAGCGGCTAAGATCCACACGCTGAGATATACGGACAAGGTACAATTCCAGAACCCCCTTGTGGTTCTGCCTTTAACGAGAGGGGGGGGTCTAGAATTGGGCACGCAAGGTTCAACGGATTAGATTGGAGTGCTTAGATCTACTACTGATGATTGATTCCAAAACCCCCTTACCATTTTTCCTTTAATAGCGGGGGGGGGGAGTCCGGAATGGGTAGTTTTGTGTGGGCCCCCTTAAAACCTCTTACCACCTCCTCTACCGCTTACCACCTTGACCTCCTGGTGACATGTATCCACCACTTACCTTCCTCATTCCCCTGTCAAATATCCCACTCCCTCCTACGTCTCAACACCTGTACATCCCTGTTCCACACCACTTCCACCTGTGTCATGTCCCTGCTCCTTGACTAGTCGCTTTCGGCCACGGCATCGCTTTTCTGTGACACATCACCTTGTCATCTGATGTCCCAACCTATGTGTCTCCATCCCTCTAGTGCCTCCATATCAGCATCCATAGGTCCTCCCCTCATTTCTTTCCCGTACCGTGCATGTTAAATTTCCTCTGCCCATCCTTCGCCCATTCAATATTTTGTGTCATGCACCCCGTGCTATCCTCATCCACATCCATAGACCAGGTCTCCTCATAGAAGTCTAGTGAAGTAGTAGAGGCCAATGAGAGTCCACCATGATTATTTGGGTGTAGTGTTGACCAAGCCTTATCTGATCCCGAGAAAGTAGTTATTAAGGTAGTTGACGGTGGTTGACCGTCGCCTTCTTCCTTAAATAGAAGGTCAGAATAGGACCAAGCGTAGAAGGTAACTGTTAGTCATGTCTGACAAAGATTGAGTCTGACAGTCAACTACAAGGGCAGTCTGACCATTGTCTACATGTGCAATATGACAAAGCAGCTCATAATCATAAAGCCTTGAATGCATGATATGATCGCCTTTCAGTAGCTGAGCCAGTTTGAAGTATATGTAGGCATTTTTTCCATTTTTGTTAGGATCAATGGTAGAGATAAGCTCCCTATTGTAAAGTTTTGATGAAGCACTGGTTTCCCTGGTTATGTATGTGTATGTGAAACTTCTTGCTTAATGATAGCCAACCTTCTTACTCCATCTTGTTTTCAGCTAATAATGAAAGAGTTCATGATTGACAGATTCACATGAATTATCGTGATTGGTTATGGTAAAGTTTTTATCGTAACATTGTTTTGTTCTTTTAGTGTTCTTTTAATTTGAATACAAGAAGTTCTTGTGTTTAATTTTTTCCTCTACAGGTTGTTGGAAGCTTGATGCTTACAGCGGACCTTTGCATTATCCCACTAAAGTCTTCCTCCTACTCACCCTTATTACAACTTACTGTATGGATTTAAACTAAGACTTCACCTATTCATGCATAGCCTAGTCCAGGATTCTAAGTTCAAGCGATATTGTTCTGAGTCTATTCTCTTTCGATCACCCTTTATAAAATGACCTGTGACACATAAACGGATGGGCATCGGGCTCTGCTCCTGTTGTAATCCAGGAGTGACTTCTGACGCTAACATGTTGGACCTGTGAATCCTCCTCCAACCTTGTCCAAAGTTATGCTGCTTTATCGAGCAATTTAGCTACAGTGCTAACATGTTTCTCTATCTCCTACAGTTGTGTTGTTGCTTTCTGCTTCCTTTTCTCCTTCACTACTTGTGGGGTGGTTGGTGTGAGATTCTCTCAGATATTCTCGATCTCCTTCTGATATTTCTTGATGGCCTTCGCCATATGATCAATATTTTCTTCTACTGGGAGTTCATTTCCTTGTGCATTGTTTGGGAGTTTCTAGAAAATTCCTCCCACTCTTCATTCTAGTTCATTCATGTGTTCTTTTTCCTCCTGAGTTTCGAACTTGACTTGCTCTCAACCTTTTTCCAGCACCTCCCACTTCTTTGTTGCTTGTTGTAGCTCGACTAATTTTCTTTGTGCACAAGACTGTACCTCATGGTCAATGCTCACCTGTAACTTGTGTAGTTCCCTTGATGGCACCCGCATCAAGACCAATTAGATGTGTTTTAAATCCTTCAAGGGTGTCTACCCCATGATTTCATCCATGCACAACATGCTAGGTGTGATGTAGACCATTGTGTTTGCGTGTGGCAATGAGTGGAACGGGTCTTGTTATTCTACCTCTACTCTTTCGTTAGTATGTGGTGATGATGGATCTATGCCTCTGTTGTTGCTTTTTATATGGACTTCCCCGAGTTTCTTCAGGAACTTCCCCATTTCTACAAGTTATTTTTGCAGTTTATCCCTGTGATGTGTTGCATGATCGAAGTCTTCTGCTAGACAATCCTAGACCATTCTGAGGATCATTTCCTCCTCATCCTCTATGATTGTATAGTCTGGTGATGTTCATTGCACCTTTGGTTTCTTACACACACATCCTTCCTGCACGACCAGTCTCTTAGTTCCCCCTGATTCCTGTGTGTTGGGATTTGGGGCAGTCTCCTGCGCTACCTCAGCCTGTTTCTATTGTTCGTTGGTTAGCGGTGTAGTCTCTTTCTTCCTCTTTTGGATTCCTATCTTATTTGACCCTTCGTCTACCTGAGTTGGATTTCCTTGGCCCGTTCTTGGTTTCTTGGGCACTTAGATTTCTGAAGACTGCATTTCCGCCTACACTGCCTCTCCTTCTGTTGTTATTTTTGGTACTTCCTGGGTAATGGCTAGGATCCTCCATTCATTGAGCCATTCACTGATGACCATGTTGATATCACCCGCTGTGATGTAGTAGCGCATCTATATCCATAGTTTATCTCGATCCTTCCTTGGCTGTATCCACATTGTTTGTCGTGTGGCCTGAAAATTGGCAATGTCCACATATCGCGCGACAACCTCTGGTGTTATTCTCCATGATTGGTTGATGGATTCTTGTATGTCTCGTAGGTATGATTCAAATACAATCCCATTCTCCCTCTTATTCTTGGCATGTGGCCCATATCTCAACAATAGGTATCTCGCTCCCGCTGGCTGTGGTCTGGTACAAAAAATTACATACCCTGGTTCTCGCCATCCCATGAAGTCTATTAGGGTAATCAGCCATGAGTAATGGAACTTTTTGCCTAGGTCCTATACATCCTTACATTCTTCTTAGAATAAATTCAATAGGTATTGTGCCCAGCTCATTGTGGTGCCTTTTGCGCACTGAGTTGCAACTGCAATGACTCCAGCCGGTACTTCCTCTTTGCGGAATTTTCTTTGCAATTTGTAGGCTAAGATTTTTGCGCCCAATTGTGTGTCTACATTGTTGATTAGTTTGATCATGTTGCCTCTCGTTCCCCTGGCAATGCCATACTTCTTATTCATTTCCCTTTCCAACAATTTCTCCTTGGATTTGTCATCCAGAAAATGCGAGATCCATACCCTTAGTTGGTAATCCTGTGATTTGTGGGATAAGCTCAACAATTATGGGGACGAGTTTATCCATCCATATGTCCCCTCCATGCATGACTACTAAAATTTACTTGACGCATTCTGTTGCATATTGGACTCTGCCAAAATGTGCTAGGTTTAGCAGACCTAAGATTCTTATTTTCTCAAGCCCAGTTTCCCACTGGTATGGCTGGTTAATTGCTTCTCCCAGCCGAGTTGTGCCTATGGTCTCTATAAAGACCCTTCGCGCAAGTTCTGGGAACTTCATTTCATCTGATACGTCGTGGTCTGAATATTTGAGATTTCTGATGTGGCCCAGTAGTTCTGGTCCTACCTGTACTCCATATGGTATGCGTGGTAGAACAATTTTTGTTGTAGGTTTATTGCAAGGTGAGCTCAGTATCTGTACTTTGTCTTCCTCCTATGGTGGTTGGTTTGAAGTTCCAACAACTTCTGGTCACTCCCCCATAAGCCATTCTGGCCAAGCTGAGGCATATTCAATGGTCTCCCCTGTTGGTTGAACTGATATGGTCGTTTGAGACTTAGCCGGCTCCACTGCTACTTCCATATTTTGTATCATTCCATTAAATTCCAGGGTGGATTCAGTGCTTTCTGGTTGCACTTCCTTTTGGGTTTCCACTTCCTCATTCTAAGGCTCCTACGTCGTTGCTGGTGTATCCAATTTCATGGCCTTTGCTTGTGGCTGTTGAATTTCTTTCATAATCGGTGTACAGTTCACTGGTATCATCTTTGGGGATGGGATTTTGTCGATATTGATGATCTCTGACTACTATTGTTCATTTTTTTTCCAACGGTCCTCATGACCTAGTTTGAACCTTAGTCGGTCTGGCAGTCTGTCTTGCTTCTTCTAGATTTGGTAGTACCATAGTGGTGACTGTCGAATGTTTGTTGGGTTCGAATAACTTATGTGAGATCTGTAGTCTTGCTCTGTGTTTTATGGCTACTATTACTCTCTCTCTGCTCTCCCTTCCTGAATAGACTAGTTTCTCCCATGCTCGCATGTTGTATGGGATTGTCATGAAACTTGTTGAGGATGCTTCCTCCATTATGCGTTTAATGAACCATAACTGTAATGTATATGCGGTGGTTTCGTACTGGACATTACATTTGCTTTGTCATCTCCAGTTGGTGTGATTAATGTGATGTCCCATCAGTCCTTTCCATCCTTTAATTCCGCCTAGTGTTGTCCTATCGTACTATTTTTTGTCGATTTTCCTTTTCCCACTTGTTTTCCCTTTGCATATAACCATTTCCCTTGCCTTTTTCAGATTCATGTTGCTAGCTTCATGTGGACTTTCTATCTTTGGCTACTGCATCCTCTTTAGTATTGTTTCCTTTTTGTTCTCTTTAATTTTTTTTATTTTTTTTTAACTGTGCGGTGGGTGGTCGATTGTCCTTATACAGCTTCAGTCGGTTCCCATTGATCATTCTTATGAGTTTTGCACCTGATAAATATCTTAGTTGTACAAATCCTCTATCTGTGACATATTTTACTTCATATGGTCCTAACCAATGCATTCTAATCTTTCCTGAGTGCTAAACTGATTTGCTCTCATACATCAATACTAGGTTTCCTTCCTTGAACACTTTCTTTTTTATGTGTCGATCGTGCAAAGATTTCTCTCTTGCTTTCTGCACTTGTTAATGGAATCCTTCCAAGATTCAGTATTCCTCCATGGTCAATAGTTGATTCAGTCTCTCCTGTACTGCGCCTCATTCTATCATTTGTGTGATAGCTTCTACGTGCAAGTTGGGTATTAAAAATTCTAATGGAACTACTGCTTCTTGGCCATAAACCAATTTGAATGGTGTGTAACCTATCAATGTTTTGCATGCAGTCATGTATGCCCATAATAGTACTGGTACTTTGAGGTCCCAGTCATCTTTGTTGATGTTAGAGATCTTTGTTAGTGTGTTCTCCAAAATTTTGTTGAAGGCTTCCACTGTTCCATTTGCCTGTGGGTGATACGGTGTGCTCTTCTGGTGATGGACTTAGAACTCTTCAGTCATCACGTGGATGGTGTTGTTTATGAAGTGTGTGCCTTGGTTGCTCATCAATACTCTTGGGCACCTAAATCTCATGATTACTTGTTCAAACAAAAAGTGTGTTGTTGTATTTGCGCTGCAATATTTTAGTGGTGCGGCTTTCACCCATCTTGTTAATAATTTTGTCATAGTGATAATGTATCTTGCCCTTGTCCCTTTGGTTGGTGGGTTAATTGGTCCCAAAAATTCTATTGCCCATTTTTCAAATGCATGTAATGTTGCTTGTGGTCGTAGTGGCATATCGTCTCTTCTGTTGGGTTTGCCTACCCTTTGACAGACATCGCATTTTTTATAGTACTCCTTCGAGTCTCTATGAATAATTGGCCACCATAGTCCTACACATAATACCTTTTGTGTAGTATCTTTCCCTGCGATTCCCTAGTGAGCTTCTACAAAAATTCTTAGTCTTTCTTTCTCTAACACGTATCTACGCAAAATGATATGTGCACCCATTTTATATAAGTGTCCTACAAGTAGTTTTTAGTCGACAGCGTGGACTACCAGATTCTTCTTCTGTGTGATGGTATATTCTTGTGGCACAGTGTCTGTAGTCAAGTACTGAATGATCTCTGCAAAGTAATCATCAACAATATGCACTGAGAAGAACTGTGCATCTAGAAATTTGTCTTCTAAATTTGTAGGTTCTTCTCCATTCACGACCCTTGACAGGTAGTCAGGTCCTGCATTCAATTTTCCTGGTTTAACTATTACTTCAAGGTCGAATTCTTGAAATGACAGTAATCATCGACAAATTCTCCCCCCCCCCCAACACTAGCTTGTTGACTAGGTATTTTAGGGATGAGTGGTCTGTGAACATCTTAAAGTGTTTTCCTAATGAGTAATGCTTGAACTTGTGCAGTTCATAGACCATGGCTAGGCCTTCTCTTTCTGTCGTTTAATAATTATGTTTTGATTCTAATAAATTTCTTCTTTCAAATGTTATTGGTCGATCCAAGTCTCCCGCTCCTAGCTGCGCTAATATCGCTCCAAGTGCTATCGTTGATGCATCTACATGCACATGGAATGCCTTTTCCCGATCTGGAAATACTAATATCGGTGCAGTAACCATCTTTTCCTTCAAAGTATCCAGACCGTGTTGACACTTATCGTTCCACTGAAAATTTGTATCCTTCTGTAACAACTTTTCCATGGGTGTTGTAATTTGTGCATAGCCTTTGATGAATTTCATGTAGTATCTTGTGTTTCCTAACATTGCTCTTAGTTGACAAACTATTTTTGGTGCTGGTAAGTTAACAATGACTGCGATCTTTTCTGGATCGACTAATAAACCATGTTTGCATACTATATGGCCCAATATTATTCCAAACGGTGTTCTAAATATGCCTTTATTGATGTTCAGTGATATCTGGCACTATCTGCATCATTCTAACATCAGTCGTAAACATTTCACATGGTTCTTGAACATGATATATATTGTCCAATCATCCAGGTATACTTCAAGAAACTAATGGATGAATTCCTTAAATGTTGCGATGACCACTTTGGAAAATATTGTTGTTGTGTTCTTTAGTCCAAACGACTTGACTGTGTACTGATAAGATCCCCATTCTGTCGCGAAAATGGTCTTATGTCTATCTTCCTATGCTATCTTAATCTGATGGTAGCCTGAGAATCCATCAGTAAATGAGTAATATTCATGTCCTCCCACATTCTCTAGCACTCCGTCTGTGAACGGTGTAGGGAATGGGTCATGTAGGCATGCATCATTAAACTTCCTCAAGTCGACGCATATCTTGATTCCTCTTCCCTGTTTCTTGTCTTGCACTACCATCAGACTTATACATTCTGACTCCTCAACTAGTTTGATGATGCTGGCTTCGAGCATTATGTCGATCTCCTCTTTAAATTTTTGTTTATATATGGGGTTCATTCTATAGGGTCGATGTCTGATAGGTCTCACGTTAGGTCTAAGTGGTATCTTCATTTCTCCTAGTTCTCTAGCTATGCCCTTCATCTTTGTAAATGTTGTGGGAAAGAGATCACTGTATTCACATAGAAAATATGTGATACTTTCTACTATTTTCTCATCCTAGTAATCTCCAATGCTAGCCATTTTGGGCTGCTCAACTGTCCCGATGTTAACTTTATTTACCTTGATTGGCGCAGAAATGACTTATGATTCTATGGGTGGTCCTTCCACATCTCTTTCTCCCTCTACTTCTTCAATCTGAATTTCATGCAGATCATCCTCATATGGTGTTTCCTCCTGTACGTGGTAACATGACAGTAGTTCCTTGATTGTCTTCTTATTCCATTGTTGCTCTTTTGTGAGAAGTTCTACTTCAGGTTCTTTGATGAATATCATTCCTCTTATCTATTTAAGGGCTGCATTTATGTTGGGGTTCTCATTCTCGAATGAGAAAGTGACTATGAAATTATGCTGTAATGTCCTCCATGTTGCAGTTCCTTTGCGTAATTCCTGGTCTATATACCAATTCCCTGGTATGCCTTCTAGAGTATTTATGAAGTGATGAGGTCATTCCTCCAGTGGTGTCATCTTCCATAGTGTTTTACATGCCTTCACATGTTTCGTCGGTGTCCCATGTCCTCCATATTTCTATTGTTTGTTGTTTTTATGTTTTGCATCAAACCTTATGCCTAGTAACCACTTACATTGATATCAGTCTATGATTGTCTCTTTGTGTGCGCCCCACCATCTTGCAGGTCTAGCCTTTAGTGCTAAGTCAAGTGCTAATAGTCGTTGATTCTCCATGAATTCATCTTCGTATTGTGTTAGGAATGTTTCCATATCATTTAGTCTGTGGAAGCTGGGTGGTTCTCTAATTTTTGTGCCTACCCACCTTATTGCGCGGTCTATTCTTGCACATCTTCTCGTGGATACTTCGTGTAGCCTCTGCTGCTAGTTTTCTAACCCAGTGTCTGAGTCTATTGCACATGAAGTAATGCTCCTCCAACTGAGTACCCCATATGTAGTTGGGTTTATGTAATCCTCATCGTGCCTAGTTGTTCTGTACAACTGGTCGATTTCCTCTAAGTCTAGACAAGTGGGTTCTATGAACCTCTCCCCTTCTGATGGATCTAATGGAACTATGACCCTGTATTCTCTAGACTCAAATGTCATTTTCCTATTTTTCAAATTGATTATGGCTTGGTTATCAAACACCCAATCCAGAACAAGCAATGTCAGGTAAGGTGTTGTGTCATCTACTATTTCAATGACTTCAAAGTCTGCTTTAGTGCACACTCCAGCAATATCTATTGTCACTCCTTTTAGTCTACCTATTGGTAGGACTCTATGTTGGTTTGTTAGTTTCAATTGGATGTTTGAGTATCCCAGTGTTGGCTCTCCCATGCATTGCCATGTATTCTTTGGTAATACATTCACTTCGGATCCTAGATCTAGTATAATGTCTCCCATGATGAAATCCCTAATGTTAGCATTTAGTCTAAATTCCCTACTTGTTCTTCTTCTTGTGTGTAGGTGGTTAATGGTTTTTAGTTCTGGCTCTTCTTCCGTCTCGCTGCTACATTTCTCTAGTATGTTTTGCAGTATTTTCACAGATTAAGGATCACTTAATAATTTCATGCATGATTGAAAAAAGCCTTTGATTGTACTTACTTGTCCCATGGGTTGCATTTCGTTGGTATGGTCCAGTGATGGAGGCATCTCATATTCTGGGGCTTCCTTACTTTGTTGTGCAGTTGAAGTCGACGTTGTGTTCTCCTTCTTAAATTTTTATCTGGCTTCTTTAAATATCTCCTTTTCCTTTTGCACATTGAACTACTTCCTTGGTTCAATGTTCTTCTTTACCCATTGGTTCTGTGTTGGTTCCTATCGAACTACGTCATTTCCTATTTTCATTACTCCACAAGTGACTATATTGATGTTTTGTCCATCGTACCTTGCTTCGGCTGAAATCCACTAGACATTCTGATTGTTCTGGTTCCTCTTTTCCTGGATCTTTACTAGTAATGTCAGACATTCCTCTGTATGGTGGTCCGATGTGCGACAATACATACAATTTTTTGGTGGAAGTGGACATTCCCGTGCATAATGTCTCGATTGCTAAAAATTGTGACATGTAACTGGGCTTCTACCTCATCCGAAACATCCTCTAGCTCATCCTCCTCCTCGGTAGCCTTCTCGATCACCTCTCGGTGCATTATACTGGGGTGCCTGATTGTACTGCGCAGTATTGTACCGGGGATATGCTGGGTTGTACTGCAACTGCACATTATTGTATGGTTGTTGCACAATATTATATTATTGTTGCATAGTGTTGTATGGAGCTAGGACTTGGTTGAACTATGGCATTTCTTGCCCAGTCATCATTTCAGCCTGTACCCTATATGCATCTGATGTTATTTCTCGCAATCAGCTCCATAGTTCTACAATATTTATCGTTGTGTCCCACTGACTTGCAAAAGGTGCAATATGAACTCTTTGGGACTGTCTGGTATTTCTGCATCATCATGCAGTGGTAAGGGTCGTGACCCAGTTTCTTACATATTTCGCACCATATTCCTCCCTGTGGTAATGGATTTGGCATACCTACTACCATATACTGTGTGAATGTTGGGCACTCATTCTTGTGGTGCCCTTCCATCCTGCATGTGGTGCACCAAACAATTTCTCATTTTTTCTTGTTCCTATTCTAGTTTAGCTGAAATGTTAGATTCTCCAAATCCTCCTTTAGTTCTTCGATAGCAGGGTCTGTCTGTTGGTACTAGTTCTCTTCTAGTTGCAAGGCTGTCTGTAGAGCCTCTGCCTACGTCTAAAATTCTTGTTGTCGTAAAGGATATTTTAAGTGTGGTAGTAGTGAGTTGACAAACAGGTGTCGATGTTGCATATCGGTCATAAGGTATTTTAGCTTTCCCTTAAGTCGCTTGAATATATGATCAATATCACATACAGATTATCCTAGTTTTTGTCTTATTTCAATCATCTCATTCATATACCGATCCTCAGAGCTCAGCTTCTGGAACTCATTAATCAATAACTTCTTAATGTCAGCTAGTGTCCTTGTCATTCCAGGGGCACTATTTGTGTCTAGACTCATGTACCAGTCTAGTGTGTAGTCTCTTAGTGTAATCACTAGCTACACGAGTTTGGTATCTTCATTAGTGATCTATTTTTCTTCCCAAATATTTGCACAAATGAACAAGTGCTTCTCAGGGTCTTCTGCTACTTCTCCTCGAAATCCTAGTAATCGGATAGTGGGATCATGTCCTTCCATTCTGAATACTGAGCTACTACCTCCTCTGTGTGATGTAGATACTTGACTAGTGCTGCCTAAACTGGCTCCTCCAGTTGTTGCTCCTTGTGTAGATGTGGTTCTTGCTGTCGGACTTCCTTCGAACTTCAGTTGTCTAAAAGGTGATGTTCTCTTTGGTGTATTAGACGCACATGGGTATGGGTTCCACGCTGACATTAATATGGATAGAATGGTTTCCTTCTCCTCCCATTATTGGACCTCTCATTTTCCTCTCATAAGTTGTTCGCATAATTTCCTCAATCCGCTCCACATCTCAGAGATCCTCTACCTCTTCCTCATCGCTAGCCAATCCCTCCCTCGTGGCTATGGCTCTCTTCTTGGTATTCACCTTATATTGGTAGGGTAATTCGCTACACATCTTTCTTGATGATGCCAAGATCCACTTGATCTGGTCGTCATCCATCATGATCGGGTCCAAGGGTTCCTCCTCCTTATTTCCTTTATCCTTACCTCCTTCCATTTATCCCCTCTCTGTCAGTGCTTCCCCCCTTCCCCCATGCACGCAAGGAATTTTAGCTGTCTGATACCATTGTCATTACACCTTTGTTATATAACAGTATCTTAATATAAGTATACAATGATCGAATGTACCTTCCTCGAGGTCCACATAGAAATTCTTTCTCTGCTATACTGTATGACTTCGTTGTGTCAACTGCAAACTCTATTATGAACCCTGCAACAATACTGTCAAGCCAAAATTATACTGCGCTGGTGAATTTGTTGTTCACCTACTATAACTGCTCAATCTATATTGGAGTCCAATCTAGCTATTGAATTCGGTTTGTCATGTGGTTATCCCTCAACCTTAGTATCCACTCCTATAGTAGATGCGTAAAATCATAGAAAAAGACTTTGTGTAAATCAGTAAACACATATTTGTCCAAATATTTTTGAGGTGTCATTCTATGGTTTCTATTGTCTTTCTGTGCAAACTCTAGCTCTTTGGTTCTCAACCAACCTTTGATTTATGCTTTTGTGGGGTTCCATGGTCTCAACATTCCCTTCTAGTGGCTCATTACTCTATTCTTTTCTTCATTCTTTTCTCACTCAGTCTATCTCATCTACTCAGTCCTCTCTCATTCCTACCAACATGGCAACATAACCATTTTTTGTATAATTATTCTCCCTTCTCTACCATCTAAGGGATTGACCTGAGGTTCATGTATTTTCAGGTTTCCAACAAATACTCTAAAACTATCGCCCCCCCTGGTAAACTACAAGGCAACACAACACACAGAGTGCATTGCACAGTCTCACCTGAGATAGCTTTAAATGGGTGGCTATAAGACTCATGTGTTTACATCCTAGGATTGAGTATGATATAGGGATTTATTATTCAGAACCATCTACTATAAATTGTGATTGTTATCTTACTATTATTCGTGATTATGCAGTGCCTTCAAAGTTTATTCCCTTAATACGCTACCATATTTCATAGAAATATAATAACTCATTCATTAAGCACAACAATTAATTGCTGAAAGAAAGTAAATACATACATGCATTTGTCATACTACACGGGTGTTACCGTGGTTCACACCCTCCTGGTCTACGTCCAAAAATATTTGGCTCTTGGCTCATTTATTATGGTAGTTTTGCATCTCCAGTTTCGTGCGCTTACAATTCCCTTCAGATGGGTATGATCTGTATGAGGTGAACTAGATAGCACCGGGATCCACAGCCTGCAATCTAATCCTCAGATCTTCCTTCTCTCCTTTGTTCTATCTCAACAGCTTACAAAATAGTTCATGACAATATTACATATCGCATCGACTCGTACACATCCGGTATAAACAGTACAAAAATAAACTAATCAAGAACCAACCTTACACAACAAAAATGGGGAACCCCCATGATACCTATGTATCCATATTTATATATTTCGAGCTCTTCATCTGTTTACAATGTCTTACAAAAACCCTAACCCTACCGATGTTAGGTATTCCTCCCATGCGCATGTAATGTTTTTCCTTCCAGCTGTCACTTTCCTTGCACACGCTTTCTTGCATGTGCAAGTGTTGTATTTCCCTCCAGCTATTACTTCAATTTCTGCATGCTTTCTTTCCCTACGATCATCCTTCCTTCTACTTCAGCCTACTACCAACACACAACAACTCCTTCATCTTCCCTTTCTTTGAATAGTTTTTAATATGATTTTCTAGAAGACATGAAAAATACATGAACTAATATTTCCCTGTATGAATTATTGAAGTTAACTCAAATACAATTTTTTTTTATTAATGCTCTTCAAGAAGCATCTACAGGAAAAAGGTAAAGATTCTAATGTAGGGGAAAACATAGTAAATATAAAAGTTGTACAAAGTTCAGATTCTAGAAATAACACTACTAAGAAGTAATCGAATGTCAATGCTTCTTTGATTGGAAATAAGTCAAGATCTACTACCCCTCCTTTTCACCTAACATTTGAAATATGTAATAGGAATGTACACAATTTCATGGTTTATTATTGTGCCTCATCAAATATAATGACTTATGTTGTGTGCCAAAAGTTGAATTCTGAACCAGGGAAATGTGACACTCAAATTGTACAATTGGACAGGTCAAATGTGAAGGTTTTTGGAGAATTGAAAAATTCTTTGATAAGGTTGGATTCCAATCCTAAATTCCATAAAACAATCGATATCATTATGGAAGACATTCCTTAATCATATGGACTCCTATTGGGAATATTTTCCACTGACTGGTCTCATATGTGGCTTCGTTATAATGGTAAACAAGACCAAATAAGATTGGATCAAGAGAGGTATATGAAGCACATTGTAACATGTCTCAATGATCCCAATGAGCCCATAATTTTCAATCATTTAATCTTGGGAAATTACTACTCAGATACTTTCTTTAGAAATTTCACTGTTGATACATCTCCACACGTGGAAACAACAGGCAATTTGAAATCTCCATTGTACCCAGATTGTTGAGACTAACTATAATATACTAGATGGTAAAGATACTAACTTAGTTATATATGTAAAGACTAACTCGAATGAAGATGCTAACCTAGTTAAAATAACTATGTTAGTTTCATGCCCTAACATGTGGACTTTGTTTTTTGGTGGATCCAAGTCTAATGAGGGTGCAACTGCTAGTTGCATTATTAAAGACCCTAAAGGTAAGAAATTATTAATAACATGTAGGTTATAATTTGAATACACAAATAATACTACAGTTTATGATGCCTTGATTTAGGGGCTAAGAAAAACAACTGACATGCAGGTGAAACTTTTGAAAGTTTTTGGTGACTCTAAGATAAATATGAGATAGGTACGAAAAATTACCAGCAAGAAATATGGAATTTGATTAATTTTTTTATACTTTTAACATTATTCCTATTCCTAGAACAATGAATTTTGATGCTAACCTTTTAGCTAATGTAGACTCCATATTAATTCCATCAGAAGGATTAATGACTGACACTTTTTATGTGGAATTGTTATACATGCCCTAATTACTAGATAATATTACCAATTGGGGGGTATTTGGTGATGATCAACAAGTCATCATATTCCTAATAATGAAATATAACTTTAAATATTCGACCATTGATGAGGTGCACCATGATCAAGCATTGAACAATTAAACAACACACCCTTCAAATCAAGATGTTAAAGATAAGCAAACCTCAAAGAACTCCATTCCAAAATCTTTGGTGAGGTTATAAAATATATATGACCTTTAGGATAAGTTCAATAAGGTAACCAACTTCAAGAAAAATAGTTCATCCATGTAGTATGAGGTAATTAACTTGGGAACAGATAAGAACCCTCAAATGGTCAATCTTGGAACCAGTTTCTCTCCTTCTGAAAATAATGTATTTATTAGTTTGTTTAGATAATATAAATATATATTTGCATGGACATATGATAATCTGAAAACTTTTGACACTAACATCATCCAACATGTAATCCCAATGAAACCTGATACAAAACCATTTCAGTAGAAATTAAGGAAAATGCATCCAAATATGGAANACCTGAGCTAGTACCCATACATCTGTATGCACAAGCTCTAACCTTTCACTCTTCTTTTCTTTTCTAATTCTGAGAAATCTGACTCTCTTCTGTTTTCCATAAACACAATGCTCACAAAAGTCCAAATCAATTTGTTTAAGATCTAGCAACAAATTTCTTTTGTGAAGTTTTTACATCCCCTTCTCACTCATGTGTTCAAGCCTATGATGCCACAGTGTTGTATCCACTCATGTAGAAGCTAAAGAGATAGAAGAGTCAGTATTACCGATACATAAATACAATGTACCTACCTTCTCTCCTTTCGCTATCACCAATGATCCTTTGATGACCTTCCATGTCTTATATGTAAATATGGATATACAACCTTCACTTGCCAACTTCCCTGTTGAAATTAGATTTTTCCTTAAATCTGGAACATGTCTTACCTCTTTAAACAACCATTGGTTTCCATTGTGTTGCTTTATTTTTACCTTTCCCATTCCGACACTTTTTCATGGTGCATCATCACCCAAATGAACCTGTCCAAAATCACCTTGAACATAATATAGAAAATGTTTCCTATGGGGTGTGGCATGAAATGAAGCCCCTGAATCTACTACCCAAGACTTAGAAATATTATCTACAGAAAGAATCAAAGCATCTTGTAACACATCACCTGTTATATTTTCTTCTTGATTTCTCTCCTATTGTCCATCGCTTTGTTTCTTTGGAGCTCTACAGTCTTTCTTCAGATGTCCTTTCTTCCCACAATTCCAGCACTCTATATTTCCAAGTCTAGATTTGGATCTACCCTTCATAGAATTCCCACGGTTCCCGAAACCCTTTCCTCTATCCTTTTGTCTTCCCCTGATCTCCATGTTCAACGCATTTCCTGATGTCTCGCTTGTGCTTTTTCATCGCATTTCCTCACTAAGGATAACACCAACAACATCATCAAATTTTGAAGTATTTGAACCAGAGACAGAGTTACTTACAGCCATGACCAAGCTGTTCCATCATTCTGGCAATGAGCACAAGATTAGAAGAGCCCTGACCTCATCATCAAAGTCCACTTTTATAGAACTTAGTTGATTAGTAACCGTATTAAAATCAATTAAATGATCTGCAACAAACCCACCTTCTGACATCTTCATATTAAATAATCTCTTCATTAGAAATACCTTATTGGATGTTGAGGGTTTTTCATACAATTTGGCCAATGCGTCCATAAAACCCTTCGTTGTCTTTTCTTTAGAAATATTGAAAGCCATCGACGCTGCCAGGCTCAGTCGTATCATTCCTAGAGCCTTTCTATCAAGAATCTCCCATTCTTTGTCCTTCGTAGCTGCCAACTTCTTTGTTATTCCGCCCAATGGTAGGAATAGATCCTTATGATATAAATAGTCTTCCATTTGTATATTCCATAACTGGTAGTTTTGGCCATTAAATTTCTCAACCCTAAACTTTCCATCTTCTGACATTGCTCCCACTCGAACTAGGAACCCTCTTTTCCTGCGAGTTACCTTTCGCTCTGATACCAGTTATAAGAAAAATAGGACCGTGGAGCAATAAAATAAAACAAATGCGGAAACAAAACACAGAAGATACACAATACAATAGAGACACAGATTTACGTAGTTCACCCAGTGTGGGCTACATCCACCAGAGAAATTGCCAATTCCTTCCTTTATTATTATCCAGCATATGAATGGATACAACCTACAACAAACCCATTGTAACTTCCTCTTCCTTCTCTCATGGTCTCCTATATCAATGTTAGTACCCTATAACGTATAGGGAAAATTAGTATTCTAACTGATATCTATCCATTTCAGGCATAAAGCAGATTGCTCATAGTGCTATTGCTCATGACGCATAGTGAAAATGCAAAGTTGGAAAAAAGGCTCTCAGCACTTCTCCTTGGGATGTCACAAAATAAATGATCTTCATGTATTATGGATCTTTACAGCACTGGTTTGTGTTTGTGAGGTTTATTATACTTCTGCTGGTGGTGATTGGGAAAAAGTAATTCAATTTTGGTTTATTTTAAAAATGTTTTGGTGCCTAAAAGATTGTTTGAAATATATTTGAACAAAAATTATATTGGCCAAGGGCCAATCTCCAAGTGCTCAACACCAAGGGAAAGCACCTGTAGCAACAACATACAAGCCAACACCCATGAGCCAGAGCTGAAGACAACTGATAGCCTTGGGCTCACATCATCAATTTTATATTGTAATCATGTGTATATTTAAACTCTAAAGAATTATTTTCCTTCGTCCATGTGGGACTAACCTCCAAGATATAAAAAATATATAAAACACAACTTCTAAACCCTATGCTAGGTGCCTGAACCAGATTCAAGGTGTCAAATGCAAGGAAATCATGCATGCATAAAGGGTAATTAGGTGCCAAGGTGAATGTACATGTGTCCAAAAGATGTGATCTTGTTGATGTTAGTTCTGAAACTCAGGCCGCATATGCCCATGACAGGAAATCAAAGAAATATGGCCCTGAAATGCCATTTTTCCAAATGTATGTCCGCCAAGAAGCTCATTGTCGTCAATAGAAGTTGTTGTTTCACGATCTTTGATTATCTGCTCGATCTAGCAAGATGCCATTGTAATGAAGGAATATATGTGAGCATGCTATGAAATCATAAAAAATCATTCGAAGAGTGCATAGATGGGAAACTCATCTTGGTGTTGTTATGAGTTTTCATATTCAGTACTCTTCACCTTCACATTTTCTATCACGTACTGCACATACTCGGTTGGAAGTAGTATTAAGTGCATCAGGGCCTGGATATTGTTGGGGAACTATTCCCAGTCTCTGTGTTTTGTCAATTCCAAAATTCATGCTTCCATTCTTGCCAGGTGCGAAGAGTTGATGTGCAGGTGTAACACCGAGCTGTAAGCTCTCCTGATCACTATTTGTAGTCGAGCTTCACAATATCCAAATCAATCCGGAAATAAAAAGAAGGAGAAAATGAAGAGGTTCTTGCAGTTTTAGAACTATATCAAAAAATATATGAAGAATTTATGGCAATTCCTGTTATTAAAAAATGAGGTGGAAATTTTTGTTGGTCGCTTTTACACAACTACTGTAGGGGCATTTATTCCCAACATAGGATGCAGTATATGGGGTGATACTTCTCATTTTCTTGGACAAATCTTTGCAAATATGTTTGAGATTATTTTTGTGAATGAGATAGGAGATTCAAGGCATTGCTTATGCTCTGTTTAAGACCACACATGATGCTAAAATTCCCATAACGAAGAATCACTTCAAGCTAAGAGATCGGGATCTTAGATTATGTTAGGCACGACCTGGTTCACCTCAAGGATCACATGCAGTTTCTTCTCCAGGGTCATGGTCTAAAATGTACCCTATAACTAATAAGCCGAATGGAAAATGTTTTACTGGGCCAGGACTGTCAAACCTTTCAACAAAAAGAAGTCAAGAATTTCTCCTTCATATCAAGGGCACATCATCTTGTCATGGAGGATTAAATTGATGTCAGGAGGAAAATGTGGTTATAGTATTTAGTGCTCCAAACTACTACTACTGATGTGGGAACATGGCAGCCATCATAGAGGTTACGGGTTGTCCTTTGCACTGTCATATGTGATGTGTGATGTGTTGAAAGAGGGAAAAAGATAAAAACATATAGTCACAGTTTCCTCAAATCTTGGATCTTCAACAAACTTGTGCCTTCAAATCTATCCAGTTGTGCCTTTAAAAGTCAGAAGATTCAGTTTTCAAGGAAAAATTGGTTATAATAGATAGATATATCTTATATTTAGTGGAAGAGATTTTACTTTATCCTAAATCCATTCGAAGACATAGTTGGAAATCAAAGGAAGTAATTTCAGGTATCAGATTTGTACTTAGCACAAGGAAGGGGGGAAACTCGGGCAGCAAACCATGAAGTAGTTGAACATTCAAATGGTATTGAACTCAGAAATTAGAAGAAACAATCTCGAGAGGATATTGCAAAAGAATTACAACATTCAGTGAAGTCTTTTTCAGCATTTCAAGACAGAGGACCAGCAGTCAAAGGGACAAGGTGTCATTAGTTCCATAATTCGAGGGATAAACATCAACAACCTTCCAGCAAGTTCGTGACAACCAAGCAACAATTACCAAATTTAATTTTCCTTTAATTTATTGTTACAATCTGTTTTGTTTATTCTAAGAGATAGTTTACATGTGTCAATGATTGTAACCATTTACTATTTTTAGAAAGAAGAGAGAGGACTCAGGTTTGGAAAACCAAGAGTCTCTTTGCCTATATGAAGAGAGGTAAAATACAAAGAGGGGGTTCGACCTATGAAGAACGGGATTCCTTTTTGCTGGACTATGAGCCTTGTTATTCCAGGAGGATGTTTCTGTAATATTTAAATGATCAACCAGTAGTAGGCAAACTGTTGACAGGATTCTCGTGTTGAGGTGTTGGTGGCGTTTCTCTTCTATGTTAAGTCTAATGAGCTTGCTTAAGATCATAGAGAGATTTCTTAATGTGAAAAACAAGGTTGGAGTCATTTTGAACATAACCAGGGGTTGTTTCATGTAAATTTTTTCTTGCAAATCTCCATGCAAGAAGGCAGATTTAACATCCATCTATGGATCTCCCATTTATGTGAAGCAACAAGGGCTAGAACAAGGTGGATGGAATTCATTTAGGCTAAGGGGACAAACATTTCATTATAGTCAATACCTTCAACTAGAGAAAATACTTTGGCAACTAACCATTCAACTTAAATTTCTTTCAACACTTACATCTCATTCATACTTAGTTCTATACACTTGTTTACATCTCACAAGTTTTATTTCTTTTGGAAGAGGTACAAGATATCGAGTGTCATTCACCATTAAGGAGAACTTTTCTTCATCCAATGTTGTGTCCCAACTTGAGAAAATACTTTGGCAACTAACCATTCAACTTAAATTTCTTTCAACACTTACATCTCATGCATACTTAGTTATATACACTTGTTTACATATGACAAGTTTTATTTCTTTTGGAAGAGGTAAAAGATCTCGAGTGTCATTCGCTATTAAGGAACACTTTTCTTCACTCATTGTTGTGTCCCAATTTGGATGGCTAGAAGCTTCTGCAAGTTTTCCTAGATCACAAGTCTCTTGAAATTGAGCCAAAAGAGAGTAGGCCTGTGAGAACTATGAATGTGTACAATGTTGATCTGTAGGATTATTGCAAGATCACAAACTGCTTCTCATGTTTTATGAACTCATCTAGGAAGTGGTGATGTTGGTTTAGGTTCATGTTTGATAGACCCATTAGGAGGAAGGTGAGAAGGGGGAGGTGGATTTTCATCCTCATTGTCATCATCTAAAGAAGAAATCAGAATAGGATCACAAACGTAAGAGTTGGGAATAGAAGATGGCACAAACATTGAATATGTCTTGCAAGACAAAGATGGTACAAATACCAAATTAAGCCCAAAGGCCAAAAGACCTTCATCAAAATTAACATCTCTCATATTAATAATTCCATTCGAATGAGTTTGAAGAAGTCTATAACCTTTTACATATTTATAATATCCAAACAAAAATGCACTTCTCACTTTTAGATGTAATACTTTCCTTTTCTCATTAGGAATGTGAGCCCATGCTTCACTACCAAACAAATGAAAGTGGCTAATATCCTATTCACTTCATGTCTATCCCACATCCAAATTTAATTGTATTTTATTGTTCAAATAGAACCTTGATCCATAGTGGAGCCTTGATCCATATCACGATCCAGAAATCCAGACCTCTTCTCTTCTACAGATTAATTAATCTTCCAGATGTCAAATCTTTTAGGCAGTTTTTCTTTGTTATATCAATGGAACATATCATTTTTGTTTCTTGATCGAAGATCATATTTCATCTATTCACATCCAGACTAGTCGTGCGTATATTCTCAAACTTTTAGATATTTGAATCAAGAATCCGTAATTTCTTTTAAGTCACATTTCTCCATATCTTGGATTTGGCTACATTTTATAACCATTCGCATATGGATAATGGGTTAATACTAATTAAATTCACGATGCATAGTAAGTTAATCTAATGATTCTCTTTCCACTTGATATCCGTGATGTCAACATGTGAGGTGTCCTCCTCACATAGGGTCAACATGTCATTTTATTTTGACCTAGAATCTATGTGACATATCCAGTGGAATATGACATGTCCCATCCTATGAAGTATCCATATCTAGATTTTCTCCATGTCCCGAATATCCAAAAATTAGGAACTTTTGACAATGTAATTTCTCCCAAATCCTAAATCCCAGATACGAACCTTTATGAAACTCAATTAGGACTCACCACATGTCGACTATGAAACATGTCCTCTATTAATTACTTGTCATTCAAATCCAACCTGCCACATCATATGGCATCCTAGGTGTCATTTGAGTGTGAAGTGGCATCTGACATGTCATTCTGATGTGTCCTATATGACATGGCATTCAAAAATCTATATTTTCTTATAATGAGCATTTTTAGAAATCCTATATATCTTAATCTTGGATGTGGAACCTCGAGCTGGGTAAGTTGGAACCCTAATATGATGTCCCTCAACCTAATCCTGCCAATTTCCCTTTTGTATTGGTGAATTTCCTTCCCTGAGTTTGACGTGTCTCCAACGTGTCATCCGATCTACCCTATCGCATGTAGTATTGATAAATCTGGACATCTGGGTTTTTATTTAATGGTATTGCTTATATATTCCAAATGTCGAATGTGGGACCCTTGACCTGACATGGTAGCTAAATCAGTCGTGCATGTCATCCTACATGTCCTCTGACCTCTCATATAACTGGAAATGTCTCACGTGGAACACAAATCTGACCTTTTTCACTATTTATCATTTTTTAGATGTTTCAAATTTATGGATATCTAGATATGGAAATACAGAGTCCATATTTTTCTTGGCTCTGCATTTCTTAGAATCCTGAATCCCAGATCTTCCCATGTCATCGCCATCTCATCTCTTGGTCACCCACCAACCCACCTCCACATTAGATATAGAGCTTACCTAGTCTGGGGTTGTCCTTCATGGAACCTGTTAACTCCCAAAATAGCACCATTATTTTGCTAACTTGTCACAAAGGTTCGATTTTGGATGGAATAATTGGCTACTGTATTCATCTTTTTCATGCTAATAT
>SNQJ01S0048947.1:43699-56417 GCA_010110895.2 Picea sitchensis | reverse complement strand
CGAACCCGTGACCTCCATGGGCGCCAAAGATTTCACGTAGGACAAGCTACCAGCTTGCCTACACGGTGGGTCTTAACAACTTATGGCACCACATGTATTTAAATTGTTATATGTTGCATTTTTGGGCGGAGTAAGGGCTAGGTCCTAGCCCCAGCCCTTAGCGTAAACAACCATATGACCACTCCCTCCGTTGTATTTGGCATGCATGGATATATGGTAGCTCCTGACTGTTATAACCCCGATGCAAACACATACAACCACTGCCTCGTGACCTTACCATATGCTCTTTGTATGATGTGTTGGGCCAGAGGTTAAGGGTTAGCCCCAGTCAGTCGGGCTAGCCCGCTGACCAAGGGCATAATCATAGGCTACATCGTTGGGGCGCTAGAAACCAAGGCTAATCAACCATTTTGTGGTGCGTGGAAGGTATAGCTCGTGGCCATATGGCTTTCACTTGTAACCAGAACTGGATGGTAAGGGGGCCAATGCATTGTTGGCCCTCGACCAAGTTTTGGGGAAACTTTGGTCAGTTTTGGCCCACTTTTGGACTTCAACACGCCAATTGAAGTAGGAGCACCCAGGCGAAGCTGAGATCGCAGATCTCACCTATTTTGAGAGTTATGTGGACCCAGTAAGGGGGACGTCTAGGGTTTTGTAACGGATTTATGGGATGTCGGCCCATGGGTTCTCCCCATGTTTAGGCCTTATTGTAAGGAATTGTAAAGTATAAAAAAATAGGGATGTATTGTAAAAGTAGAGTAGTTATGTGTGAACAGAAGTGCTTTTGTGCAAAGGAGTGTATGTGGTCGAGGCTTTGTGCTCGACTATGGTTTTGTAGAAAGTGATAAGTGTTGTGATAAGAGATTCTCGCTCTGTGCATTTGACCTAGTTTTGGAAGGTGAAGAAGGAGGATCTAGTGCTTAGTGCATAGATCTCATGTCTTGTGTGAAGTTCGACTCTGTGGCTTAGTGCACAGAAGTGGTTGAATGTAAGATCTCGGCGAATAATAAAGAGGCAAAGCGGTTTGTGGATGTAGCCCCACCCTGGGGTGAACCACGTATATCTGGAGTCTCATGGTTTGCTTTGTGCAATGTTATTTCTATTATGCATTTGCTTAGTGCTCGATTATGATGTTTAATGAATAGAGATTTTGTTGTTGAAAGTACTTTACTTATGTTGAAGGGTAAATGAATGTTAGATCTGACTCCTAGTGCTAAGTGCTAAGTATTCAGGGTACATAATCACTTGTTGTTATTGTGCTAGATCTGTATTTGATTATGCTCTGTGATGTTAATGAGATTAATAAACTAATTCATGTCACTTCCTAAGCATTAAAAAAATATTTTGTGAAGTGCTCTTATCACAGATTCATGTCCCAGGCTGGTTACAGACACTTGCGTCCTGTAACCCCCCCTGCTTCTACCTCGGGTGAGACTTTGCATGCTTCGTAGGTGTTACTGAAAGGGTCGGTATTCGAGGTTTTGTTGGTGCGATGTTAAACGTTGAACCCTGGGTCTGCCCCTGTGCCAACAAATAGTTCCGTGGTCGGGACCTGAAACTGTGATTGCTGGGAACTGAAGTAAAGAAAAAGAGAATCTCTATGCGTAGATATGTTGTTGAAGTGCGTAGTACTCTACTTGACTTGCGAAGATTTGTTCTAAGAAAGTAAGTAGATCCGAAGAAAAGAGGTAAGATTCTAAAGAGGTAAGCTTTGTGCTTTGGCAAGAGAAAGATAAGTCAATTTTTTTGTTTTGAAAGCATGAATTTAAGTATGTTTAATAGATTTTGTCCTGGTCTGAAGGCTAGCGCGCAGTTGAAATAAAGAGTTGATTTGATTAAATTTAATGGAAATGAAGAAAGATATGTTATTCCTATGCATAGAAAGAGTTTTTGGACTAATAAGTGGATGCAGGAACCTAGAAAGAATTTTTGCAGATTGAAGGTGCAACACTATGATCCTAGGGGAAGTGCGCAGTACAAAAAAGATTGGGGAACATTTAAGAGAAAAAGAGGATTGACTTTGTGTTATAATTGCAGAAGATTGGGATATCTTGCCAAGGAATGCCCTCGGGGGCCCTATCTGTCTTTGTTGTAAGATTGTTGGCCATGAGGTTGAGAATTGTCCAAGGATTATTGCTAAAGTTGAAAGGATGGATATAAGACAAGAAAATTGTGAAAAGAGTCAATAGACTAAGGGTATGTCAGAAAGTCATAAAGAGAAAAGGTCAGATGAAATTTAGACTATGTTATTATAGTTGGAAGAAACGATGGATGTTCATAAAGATGTCAGTTTACCGGACAACCTGAAAGCAAAACAACACATAATTGCAAGAATATAAGACTTTGACATAGACCGTATAATCTTGGATGAAGAAACACAAATTAATATTATGATAGAAGAAACTTGGAAAGTTTTGGGAAAGCCTATTGTGGTACCTTCTTTAGGAAGGATAGGCTTGTTTAAGGGCAAGATGATAACTTTATGTGGAATAGTAACTACTGTACGTATTATTGTTCATGGAACATCGACTAGGGAAGAATTTGAAGTCATTAGGTTTGTTAAGGACATCGCCCCTTTCCCACTTTTGTTAGGTAAGACTTGCATTGAGAAGGATCAAATCAGAAGGAAAGCAGAGGAAGAAGCTAGAGAAAAGAAAAAGCAAGAATTAAGGGACTTCATAGCTAGGAAAATAGGCCAACTAAGAGAAGAATGAGAAGATAAGTCGAAGCAACAGAGCAAAGTAACAACGCAGGAGGAATAGAAAGCAAAAGAATTCGCTATCAAGGTTGAAAGAATGCAAGAAGGAACGAAGGACCTATCTATCTGAGAAAGAAGTATGCCCAATCAGGAAGAATTAAGAAAAAGGATATTAACTTCAGAACCTTTGAGGGTACCTCGACAGTGCGAAGCCACTACGCTAAGGGAAGATAAGAATAAGAGCGGAAAGAGGATTCCAAAAACAGTTAAAGAGACTCAGATAAAAGGAAAGAAGGCAAGGAAGCTCAATAAAAAGAAGGTTAAGTTTGAAAAGCTACAAGAAGTTAAGGAAACCATATGGAAGACTTCACAAACTGGAACCTCGCTGGAGGCAGGTTCACAGGGTTTGAACCTCGCTGGAGGCAGGTTCACAGGGTTTGAACCTCGCTGGAACAACTGGTCCGCGTAGATTTGGACTTCGCCCTAGCGAACTTATATAACCGTTGGAGGCACCCCGACCGTTAGAGTGATGCTCCATAACGGTTAGGAAACACATTTATTGTTTTATGGACTACTTTTAGACGTTGAGACCGCTCCTTAATGGATAGATTTATATTGATGGAAGCATTTTCCTGTTTGTTATAAGATACGTCACGACGCCCCGCTTATTTAACTCATCAATGGTGGTGTTGGGACCACTTTTTTCTACCCGTGAATGAATGAGCTAAGACGAGAATTGTCCAAGTGTCGATTTGTGTTGCCTGTCGTTATCTGAAACTATACCCCACTTATCTGTTTGTCTACCTCGCCTATCTGTTAAAAGCTAGAATGTCGGGCAAACCCAACGAATTGGAGAAGTCTGTCAAGGAAGTTCTTAGGAAGCTCATGGTTGAGAGACCTGTATCTAAAGGTATTCAAGCATCGTCGACTAGGGGAATGCATGCTTCCCCTTCGACCGGACATCGTTCCACTCGCATCAACCTCATAATTGAACAAAGAAGTAAGCACCGTGGTGATATGGCTAACGTAGAGCAGATCTCGTTGATCCTTCCTGAGTATGTTTTGCCTCTGGTTGGCGTTGTTAACCACAACAGTATGCCTCGCAATTTGAGTACTCTGTGTTCCCTGCATACATTTTGAAAGGAATTCAATAGTCGAGAGTCAGTTAGGATAGATCTCTTTGTTGAAGCACAATGACTTCAACTTAGGAAAATGGAAGAACTACGCCATGTTAGCTCCTCACTGCTACTTAACGAAGAAAAATGGAAAGAAACCTCACCTCATCTCGCAACCATGTATTAAGGGGTTGGCACAGTTAACCGTATTAAATGTGATGAAGATTCCCCATTTTGGCCCTCACTAGGAGGTTAATGCTTGCGTTAAAATCCTTCTGTCGTGGTATCATGGCGGATATATATTGCTCGATAGAAGAATCACTCTGGATCCGATGCTGATCCACGAGATCACAGGTTTAAGTTTGAAAGGTCCTGACCCACAACAATTTTATCAAAGGAAGGCATCAAACCGTTCTTTAGCACAACGCATCAAAGAAGCCTATGGAGAGGTAGAAAAGGGGAAGCGAGGTTACAAGGTAGCCTCTATATAGGATGGCACAGTGTGCCTTGCTTGTCAACTCTTAGCTAGCAAGCTAGCAAGAAAGAACCGCCCCACACAGGTCACCGGGTTCGTGGTGGACCTCGCAAGAAAGTATGTGGAGGGCATGCAGATGAACTAGGCGAACTACCTCGTCAACGAGCTAGAAAAGGATTGTCAGGAAGCCGAGGACTTAGGATATGAGTTCCACTACAACTGTTTGATCATATTGATCACATTTGTGGCTTGGAAGATGCCTGAAGGAGCTACTTCCCCAAAGATCGAACCTATGGAGCCCCTGGCTGCTCATTTTTCCACCCTGTGGTATACCAACGACATGACGAAGAAGTGGCAGTCTAATGTCGTGTTTCACAAATATTATCAGCAGTCGAAGGTCGCCATTGAATCATTCCCGTGTACCCTACATCAATACTGGCCCATAGCGAAGTTTCGCGTTGATCCCCACTTCATTTACATCACTGCGTGAAGAGATGAGCACCACGGAGAATTGCAGTCATACTATAAGCTCACAGATAAAGATATGGAACAGATTACAAAGGAATGGCCAGAATGATTTCTTGTATCGGTCGCCGATGCAGAGTTATTTGACACTAACACCATAGGAAGCTCGATAGTTACACAAGTTGAACATGTTGGACAATCTAGTGAGACGAAGAAGCATAAAAAGTAAGTTGAAGTCCAGGACGTCGAGACTGACGAAGAGGACGAAGAGAAAACTTCAAGAGATAATGGGTCTGGCTCTCCAAGAGGAGGAGAAGACGAAGTAGAAGGACAGGGAGGAGGATATGAAGGAGAAGAAGAGTAAGGAGGAGGCAAAGCTACTACCCCTCCACCTGAAGATCCTCGTGTTGGGACAATGACACCGCAAAAGAGGAAAGCTTCTCCAAATAAACCTTCAGCAAGGAAGAAGACGCGCGCCAATAAGCCACAGTTGGAAGCCACTCTCAGTGATGACAACATCATTCTTGTCCATAGAGCTATGGATGACGCCTTTGAAGACATGTTGTAGAGATACGAAGAAAAACATGTGGAATTATATGAAAATATTCAGAGGGATTTGAAGGAAGTACAACATGTTGTTCGTTTGGTCCGCGTAGTGCCTACTGCGCCTTCCTCATCACAAACCAAGAACAAACTGACTCTGCAACGTGAACTAGGGATTTGGATCACCCTCCCCCGGTATAACATCAAGTTTCCCACCCTCGTGACATTACAGAATAACACCAACTTGGATGTTGAGGTTAACCTTAAAGAAGTACCTCCAGGATAGGTCGAAGTATTGGAGGTAGGTTTGATGACATATAGAAGGGAATAGAGAGCAATGATCATTGAAAGAGCAACCTGGTTAAGAAGGCTTATTGATGAAATAGAAGCTCGGTTCTAGAAATCTTAGGAAGAGAAGGAGAAGGCTACAGAAGCCTTGCAAAAGGAGAAAGACGAAGTCCTAGTACAACTATGAGCAACGTAGGATAGTGTAACTGCCCATGAAAGTGAGAAAGCCGAGCTTCAGGCGAAGCTTCATGAGGAAAAGAGATCTAGTGAAGCCTAGCTACAGAAAGAAAAATAGCACATGCTCGCAGAGTAGGCCATGGTCAAAGAAACAGTAAGTAAAGCATGTAGCTCTGTACCAGGCTTGGTACAGGAGGAGCAAGAGCCTGTCGAAGCTCAAGTAGCAAAGCTCGTAGAGACTCTCCAACAATTTCAGGATAGGATAGTTGAACTGGAGGCTCGAGCAATGTCGAGCACCCCACAGGAGGTGCGTGACCAGAGGGAGGACACCGCCAAAAAAATAGTAGCAATTATAAAATCCCTCGCCTTGGCATGTAAACAGTTGAGTGACAGAAGCGCCCAGGCATATGAACGCCTCGTCAAGGATCCAGAGTTAAAGAAGCTAGAAGCTGAGTTATAGGAGGCGCAACAACAAGCATTCTCATTGCAGGCGCAGATGAAGCAGCTCACAACAGTGGAAAGGATGAAGAGATCCTAGGAGCAGCGCACAGTACAACAAAAAATCACTGGCCTCTAGGGTAAGGTGATGGAAGTAACACATAAGTTACAACCTGTGCAGGATGAAGCTTGCAAGGTGTTCGAGGAGATCGATAGCTAGGGTTCACAACTAGATCAAGTAGTTGTAGTAGTAGAACAATGCCTGGAAGGGCCTGTTACAGAGCAAACAGTCCAGGAGCTCGCTGAGTAGGAGGCTCAGGCGAGGGAACTCGAGGATTTTGAAGGAACATTGTCCAGACCTGAGTTACTCGGGACGAGTCACATGTGAGTGTTGGGGGCCTGTTGTCCCTCGACCAAGTTTTGGGGAAACTTTGGTCAGTTTTGGCCCACTTTTGGATTTCGACATGTCGATCGAAGTAGGATCACCCAGGCAAAGCTAAGATCGTAGATCTCACCTATTTTGAGGGTTATTTGGACCCAGTAAGGGGGACCTACAGGATTTTGTAATTGGTTTATGGGATGTCGGCCCATAGGTTCTCCCCATGTTTAGGCCTTATTGTAAGGAATTTTAAAGTATAAATAATGAGGAATGTATTGTAGAAGTAGAGTAGTTTTGTGTGAACAAAAGTGCTTTTGTGCGAAGGAGTGTATGTGGTCAAGGCTTTGTGCTCGACTATGATTTTGTAGAAAGTGCTAAGTGTTGTGATAAGAGATTCTCGTTCTATACATTTGACCTAGTTTTGGAAGGTCAAGAAGGAGGATCTAGTGCTTAGTACGCAGATCTCTTGTCTTGTGCGAAGTTCGACTCTATGGCTTAGTGCACAGGAGTGACTGAATGTAAGATCTTGGCGAATAATAAAGAGGCGAACCGGTTTGTGGACGTAGCCCCACCCTGGGGTACACCACGTATATCCGGTGTCTGATGGTTTGCTTTGTGCAGTGTTATTTCTATTATGCATTTGCTTAGTGCTCGATTATGATGTTTAATGAATAGATATTTTGTTGCTGAAAGTACTTTACTTATGTTAAAGGGTAAATGAATGCTAGATTTGACTCCCAATGCTAAGTGCTAAGTATTCAGGGTACATAATCACTTGTTGTTAGTGCGCTAGATCTGTCTTTGATAATGCTTTGTGATGTTAATGAGATTAATAAACTAATGCATGTCACTTCCTAAGCGTTAACAAAATATTCTGCAAAGTGCTCTTATCACAGATTCGTGTCCCAGCCTGGTTACAGACACCTATGTTGTGTAATGCCCCTTGCATCTACCTCGGGTGAGACTTCGCCTACTTCGCAGGTGTTGCCGAAAGGGTCGGTAGTCGAGGTTTTGTTGGTGCATTGTTAAGCGTTGAACCCTGAGAGAAGTTGGGAGGTGGTTACCAACTTCATGCTTATATAAACCAGAGGCTCTTGAAGACATGGAGGGGAGGTTCAGAACAAGTACATGCTGAATATTTTCCAAGCCAAAGCCATTTTTATGCAGGGAAGCCATTGAAGAGAGCACCTTTGCAGGCCATTTCTGGGAGCTTCGTTCATCCGATTTCAATGCCGTCAGTTTTGTTGGGTTCTTGAGATCTGGTAGAACAAGACAATATAAGTTTGTAATCCTTTTTGGCACTGTTATGATGTACTTTTAAAGATTTGAACATAAATAAGAAGGCCTCACCCACTCAGACAAAGGCCCGAAGACGTAGGCGAGATTGTCGAACTTCATTATCACTTTGGTGTTTTATGGTTTGTTGTTCTTCATGCTTATGTTCAGATATGTATATTATCTTATGGCTGCTATATTTCCTCTTTAATTCTTACTCTTTCATCAATTTTCCCAAATGGTAATTTAACTCGTGCAAAATACTTAACGATTATCGTTTAAAAGATCTTTTCGGATCAAGCCATCTTGGAGGATGTTTCAAAAGACGATGTTGAGGCTCCCCTTATGTCCGTGTCACTTGAATCCACTGACATGACCCCTCCCTCAGACCCTCCCGAAGTAGAACCAGTCATTTTTCTAAATGCTCTCACTGGCTTCTTTGCTCCCCACACGCCATTCGCAATCAAGATTTGAAAATTATTGACGTCACGAAGACAGCAATTGGTTTCTTGAGAAATGTGACAATGAAAAGTGGAGGGCGTTGTGAAAATGTGTGTCTCCAAATTGGTGAGTACCACATGAAATCTCATATGTTTTCTATCGACATGGGCAGTTGTGACATTGTGTTGGGTGCAGAACGGATAAGGACTTTGGGTCCCATTCTCATGGATTTTAAGGAATTAACCATGCAATTCGACCAGGAGGGCCAAAGCCTCATGAATCATGTCTTCTGTCCTTTTCTCTGCCATTTTGTCTTAGTTTTCTTTGGTGATATCCTCATCTATAGTAAAACCTAGACAACCCATCTTTCTCATGTGGATCGAGTTCTCCATCTACTCTCTCAGCACCAAGTTTTCCTCAAACAATCTAAATGTGCTTTTGGCGCCTCAAAAGTCTAGTACTTGGGTCAGCTTGTTGGCAAGGCTGGTGTTAGGGTGGATCCTAAGAAGATTGAAGCTATGCAAGATTGACCTCACCCAAAGACTCTCAAAATCTTGCATGGAATTCTGGGTTTAACAGGTTATTATCGCAAGTTTGTTAAGAATTATGGAAAGATTGTGGCACCTCTCACTGATCTCCTTAAAAAGAATTCTCTCACTTGGAATCCAATAGCTGCTCAGGCTTTTCAAACCTTGAATATGGCCATGTGCACCACTCCAGTCCTGGCCCTTCCTGATTTCACAAAGACCTTTTTCCTCGAATGTGATGCTTCTGCGAAAGGAATTGGCACAGTCCTTATACAAGAGGGTCGAAATTTGGCCTTTACCAGCAAACAATTATCAAAGTGACCTTTGGGCAAATCAATATATGAAAAGGAAATGTTGGATATTCTGCATGTTGTGGAACTTTGGCGCCCTTATCTATTGGGGCAACACTTCCAAATTAAGACAGATCATCAAAGCCTCAAGTATTTTATGGAACAATGCCTTTCCTCCCCAAACAAACAAAAATGGGTGATTAATCCCTTTGGATATGATTATGAGGTTGTTTACAAGAAAGGAAAATACAATGTGGTTATTGATGCAATTTCTATAAAATATGAAGATGAAGGGTCCCTTTTTTTCTCTTTCCTTCATTGTACCAGATTGGCTCCAAGTTGTTCACCAGGAATGGCTACACAATCCCAAAAGTTTGCATCTGATACAACAATTCCAGGCCAATTCTCCAATCTCCTGAGGGTATTCTTGGCTCAATGATGAGCTTCGATACAAAGGTCGTTTGTATTTAAGTAAACAATCAAAAATTAAATCCACGATACTTTGTGAGCTTCATGCTACACCCACCGCTTGACACTCAAGGTTTACCAAAACCTATGACCAGGTGAAACGTTCTTTTTTCTGGGATGGTATGAAACAGGACGTTCGCAATTTTGTGGTTGAATGTGATGTTTGTCAATGCAACAAGGGAGAAATAGTCAAATCTCCTGGAATACTACAACCGCTTCCGATTCCAACTGCTATTTGGCGGGATATCTCTATGGATTTTATTGTAGCCTTACTTAAATCGGGAAATAAATCAGTCATCATGGTGGTAGTTGATCGTCTTTCCAAGTATGATCATTTATGTGCTCTTAAAAAACCATTTACAACCTCCACTGTGACTCAAATTTTCATGGATCAGGTCTTCAAGCTTCATGGCATGCCTCATTCTATTGTTTTTTATCGCGACCCAAATTTCACCAACAATTTTTTGGGAAGAACTGTTCAAGCTACAAGGCACCCAATTGCATCTCAGCACAACTTATCATCCCTAGACTGATCGTCAAACTGAAGTTGTCAACAAATGTTTGGAAACATATTTTAGGTGTTTTGCATCGGAAAGGAAAAATCAGTGGGATCAATGGTTACCACTAGTTGAATGGTGGTACAACACTTCTTACCATACAACTACCCGCATGACTCCTTTTGAAGCGGTATATGGACAAAAGCCACCTTCAATTTTCTCATACTTTCCAAGTGTCTCGAAGGTCCAGGCGGTTGACCAAACGCTTACAGTTCAAGAGGCTATCCTCCGCACTCTCAAAGAGAATTTGGTCATGGCCCAGAATCGCATGAAGCAACAAGTAGATCAAGGTCGATATGAACGCCAATTTGCAGAAGGAGATCATGTGTTTCTTCAACTGCAACCTTACCAGCAAAATCCCCTCAAGACTGACCATTGTGAGAAACTAGCACCCAAATTTTATGGTCTTTATATTGTTCTCAAGCGTGTGCTACATGCGGCCTATCAGTTAGCTTTGCCCAGTCATTCTAAGCTCCATCATGTTTTTCATGTTTTTTGCTTAAAGAGGGTGATTGGAACTAAGTGCCAAACTCAAACCAACCTTCTCGAGTTGGACGAAAAAGGATCCATTTGGCTACAACCACAAGCAATTTTGGACCAGCGCGAGCGTCGTCTAGGTCAAGGAACCATCAAGGAAGTGTTAATCCAGTGGAAATATACAACTACAGCAGATGCCACTTGGGAACCAACTAGCATTCTGCAACAATTTCCTCATCTCAAGCCTTGAGGACAAGGTTGTTTTTAAAGGGGAGTACATGTTAAGGACATAACCCCTCACATAGGTAGAATAATATATTTCCATGTAATAAAGGTCAATATTAATAAGGCCTAGCAATAAGGAAGAATAAGTCAAATGTAAGAAGACCTAATAGAAGTTTTCGCTTCCTGAAGGATCTTCCTCTATATTATTCTTTTGATAGACATATTTAGTATAAATAGGAGTAGAGGGTATGAGAATTTTTGTATTAGATATTATTGTAATATAGCTCTACTATGTTGGAGGTTTCCCCCTCGAAGAGGCAAGTGAACATTGCTCTCAGTAATCAAAGTGCTCTTTCTGGTGTTATTATGGTATTATTTTGGTATTATTGTGGTGTCGTTATGGTTATATCGTTGTTTGTGTGCCATTTCTAGCTAATTATTTATGATCTGCATACTATTTTATGTCTGGAATATTACACTTTCAGATGATATAATGAATTCCCAAAATGAATATTGGGATCAAAAGTTATCATGAAAATACAAAAGTTATCATGATGATAAAAACTTAAGAGCAATGTGATACATTGCACATAAGAAACGTTTTTCTCTACCTGTCACATCGCAAGGAAGATAAGTTTTGCCTCGTGCGATATGTCAGGCAGTGGAAAATTTAGGATCTATGTGTTATGTCATAGGAAAGTAAAGTTTTATGCGATGCAATATGTCGCAAGAAAGTAAAGTTTCACGCAATGCGACATGTCGCAGGAAAGTAAAGTTTCACCGGATGTGACGTGTTGCAAGAAAGTAAAGTTTTGCATGATGTGATATGTCACATGAAAGTGATGTTTCATGCAATATGTCACACAAGTGAAAAATATTATTCCATGCAATATATCACAAAGATAAAAACTTTGAGAAGGTGTGACATGTCGCACAAAAGTAAAGTTTTGTGCAAAAACAAAATTTGGAAAAAATTCCCAAGTCTTATGAAGTTTTCCTTTGTCTTGATGATAGAAACTTTAAGAAGATGTGACATATTGCACAAAATTAAAGTTTTGTGTGATGCAATGTTTCAAAATGATAAAAAAAAATCTATGAAACGTCGTAGAGAAAGAAACTTTTCAATGATACATTGTTTCATGAAGATAGAAGTTTTGTTGTGATGCATTGCTTCATGACCAAAAAAGGTCAATCTGAGTTGCTTCAAACTTTGATAGCTTGTCTTTGATAGGTACTTTTTTTCAGACTCAAAGAAAGTAGAAAGAGGGGAATTATACATCTACAAATTGTTAATAAGAAAACCTACTTATCATGGTCGAATAGGGATGTCTGAGAATCATGAAGCTCCAAGACCTTAGCAACATCCAAGTTGAGATTATCTATAGATTTAGTTTGGTGCATTTTCCTTACTTGCTAAAATAATGCATCAAGGTTTCTCAAACCCATGTAATCATCTTGATAAAGTTCATCGATAATGGTATCCTAAGGTTATGAGATCTCTATACAAGATGATGGATCAAGGTTCTGAGATCTTGGTTCTCTATTTTGACAATTGATTCATTTATGGTTATACAATCCATTGGTGTAACATGTATATCTAAATCAAGAAATTGTAAAATATTTTCTTTTGGGTCAAAACCTTTATTATCTTTTATCTTGAGTTCTTGTACATGATCATTTGGTAGACTAGTGCCTTCTAAACTATTACCTTCAACAAGGGGTAAACAATTTTCTTCCAATGATTTTTCCTCCCCTAATGGTAGTTGTAATTTTTTTTCATCATCTAAGGATAAATCATCTTCTCCAGGGATAGAGAGAAGGTATGCAAACCAATCAAGGACTTCTTGGTCAGGAAGCTTGTCATTTTTAGGAAACCTACA
>SNQJ01S0048947.1:33150-43322 GCA_010110895.2 Picea sitchensis | reverse complement strand
AATTATAATGCAAAAAGAGGAAACCAATTCTCCCAAAAGATAACTCTTGGTAACAGTGGATGGAAATAACCCTGTAACGTTGTATTTCTAAGAAGTAATTCTATATAAAAATACTCCTAGGAATCACAAATTAGTCTATTGCAAAAAGGATAAAACTATCACACAACAATTTTCCATCCGATCCATTATTGATTACAATTGTAATTCTAAAATAATTAATGTATTAAATGACAAAGAAAAGGTCATGAAAACGCAATAAAATTTGAAAAGCACATTTAAGTTATTCATTGGAAATAATCTAGCAAGTATTCATTTAATCGTGCAAGATAACTTGATAGACTATAAATTCTTACTAAACATGTGAGACATCAAACCAACGGTAGAATAGTCCACAAGCCAACATCAATCCACACAGAAATATTCAGCCAAAATGTCCCTTGACTCCAAAAGAGAGTTTATGAATTAAGCTTTGAATAATTGTAAGCTACAATCCTCCTTCAATCACCTCGAAGCCAAATACCACTTCTAAGAGGTCGACTTACATATTTATAAAATAATTCTAGTGTAATTATAGAATAACAAAAAATGGCCATGCAAAAAGACATGCAAACACCATCCACTAAATCTCTAGTGAATGGAAGTCTCAATTCATGCATGCTCAACATCTTACTTTCCTCATTGATCGAATAACTTGTCCCATAGGCTGTGATGTGGAAATATGCGTTGTTATATTTGGTAATTTTGAGTTGGGGGTCCCACGTTCAAACTTTTTATCTTGTTTTCTATTATGGACAAATAGACTCCAACTGAGTCGTCCTTTTATTTTCAATGGTCATACACTTCTAAAAATAGTTGCATGTTGAGGAAGAAATTACTCGAACTTCACTATTACGCTTTTTCCTGCCTTCCTCGTACTGCTTCCAAAATGCATCCAATTGGCGAGAATCCTCCAAATGAGTATAGTTCCTCTTTTCCATGTTGATACTTGGATGTCATAATCATAATATATATATATAAGTTATGGACTTCAAAACTTATTTCAGAAAAAAATGCATTAAACATAAAAATTACATCGATATCGTAGTAAGGTGTTTGAGTTTACTTCCCTCATTTCAATCTCCTTTCATGGGTTGTGACATTGGTCACATCATATATTTATTTCATAAATATGAACAAATAGTGCCAAATTGTCAAGCATGAATAACAACAAAGTTGTAGATCTTGGAAAGACCTTTCCAACAATATAAGGCATGCCTAAAAAGGAAATCGAGATCAAAAGTTATTGTGAAAAAATGGAAGTTAATGTGATGATAGAAACTTAGGAGCGATACGATACATCGCACAAAAGGAAAGTTTTGGCTCACACAATATGTCACATGTTGGAAAATTAGGATTGATTTGGTATGTCGTAGGAAAGTAAGGTTTTGCACGATGTGATCTGTTGCAGGAGAGTAAAACTTCGTGTGATGTGATATGTCATAGGAAAATAAAATTTCACATGATGCAATATGTCGTAGGAAAGTAAAATTTTGCGTGATGCGATATGTTGCAAGAAAGCAAAGTTTTGTGCAATATGTTGCATAAGTGAAAAAATTTGGTCTATGTGATACATTATGAAGATACAATTTTTTAGAAGATGTGACATGTCGCACAAAAGTAAACTTTTGTGTGAAAACAAATTTTGGAAAAAATTCCAAGTCTTATGAAGTTTTTCTTTGTCACGATGATAGAAACTTAAGATGATGTGACATGTCGCATGATAGTAGCTTTTTTTGTGATGGGATGTTTCACAATGATAAAAAAATTCTACAAAACATCGTGGATAAAGAAACTTTTCGATGATGCTTTGTTTCGTGAAGATAGAAGTTTAGTTGCGATGCGTTGTTTCGCGACCAAAAAAGGTATAAGTGCAATACACAAAAGGCAAAACTTTGTCGCAAGGAACTAAAGGTTCTTGCAATACATAAAAGGAAAAAATGTATTGCAAGGACACAAAGTTTTGTGAAGAAGCAAATTTTTGCACAAGTTTTTGGAAAACAATCTAAGGGGTAGAACTGGCTCTCGAGTAGGGGGAAAGATTAATGCACATCTCTACTTTCCCATGCTATTAAAATAATTGTATCCCAATGATTAAACTGAATTAAAATAATATGATCAAACTAACTTAAACTAAGATGTAAAAATCTACTTGCAAAACTTAAAGAAAAAGTGGTACCCAAAATTTTGAAATTTTAGGGTGCGTTGAGGCCTGAGCAGAAAGTTTAACCAAAAAAGTGGTACATTTTTGTGTTGTATGTGCACATATCCAAAGGGATTTTCACCTCTTTTCTATGAGTGGTGTGGTGTTCTTCCCTAATGATCTTGGAGCATCAATGCTCCACCTTTGTTGGGGAACACTAGTACTCCAATTAGTCAGGGTGCACTAGTGTCCCCCTTTGGTCTAGTTGCATTGGTGCTCCCCATTGGTTGGGATACATCAATACTGCTAATACACTTAAGCATTACATAACAATTGTTATTTTTTTAACGTATTAAAAGAAGTGGGAAAAACTACAAGATGACTCTTAAAAAGAGGAAAAACTAAGGGTTTATTTAATTTCCACACTTCACACAAGGGAAGAGGAAGAAGAGTTGGTTCTACAAGAGGAAGAAATAAAAATATGCATGAATTTATGGAAATACAAAGATTCTTGTAACCTCGTAACCCTCTTTTCCCTCTTCATTATTTCATTTTTCTCCATTATTTATTTTATTTCTATTATTTTCAATTCCTCACTATTGTTCCTGATTTCTTAACTGATTTTGCTATAAAAAATTGTTGGTCTGATGGTTTTACCTCCATTTTTTAGGTTAATGGAAATTGTCTTTAGGGTTTTAGATAAGTAATTATGACTATCAAATCAGGAGAAACTTTGACCAAGAAAGGGACACTTTTTTGTGTAGTATGTGTTCTTCTCCAAAGGGGTCCTCACCTTCCTTTATTTGCATATTCATGGGGTTTCTTTAAGTTGTGTAATGTTCTTCCCTAGTGTCCTTGGAGCACCATTACTTCACTTTGGTAAGGGAGCATCGATTCTACACTTTGGTTTGGGAACATTAATGCTCCATTTTGTTCTTGGAGCACAAGAACTACTAGTTCTCTGCTTTGGTTTGAGAACACAGATTCTCCACTTAAGGTATATTGCCTCTAGTGATGAGTGGTTTTGGATAGTTTTCATCAAACAATTTTCATACAATGCTTGAGTGGTTTTGTAATTACTAGAGATCCGCTTATTAAGTGGCTTGACACTCATCGTGGTTTTGTATGAGTGGTTTTATTAATTATTACACATCTTTAGAATATTGTTCCTAATTTTAATCATAATGTCTTGTTTAATATGCTTCTAACTAGAATTTTTTGTTTCAAATACCAAAATTATAATTTTCATTTAATATCATGCAAGTATTTTCAAGTTTTTAATTGTGGATAAGATATTCATTAATAAGAAGGATAATAACTAATACTTGGAATATTCAAAACAAAAGTTATGCTATCATTGCATTTTAATAACCATGTATTTATAGCAATTGTAAAAGTTATTAAATACAAAACAAAGTTCTAAAAATGATTAAAAGTGTTGATTAATTATTAAATATAAATAATTTTTTTAATAATAAAGTAATAATTTGTTGATTACTTAATATCACCATGGTCGATTTTAGCATTGGAGCACTAGTACACTCTTTGTCCATGGAGCACCTATGCTCCACTTCTGTATTCAAACATCAATATTTGTGCTCTAGTGGACTTGTGGCACTCGTTTGCTACTTTGTTCTTGGAACATTGAAATCAATGTTTTGCTTTGTTCTTAAAGAACTAGTTCTCCCATTTGATCTTGCTGAACCGATGCTCCAATGGCCTTTGAGCACTGATGTGACTACGTCATTGGAACACTAGAAAAACAAACATCCATAAAGCCTCCACCTTCCATTAAAAACCTCGATTTAAACATCCACACCCATTAGGGAGATTTTTGTGGATTTTTTTATTGAAAATTTCCCCCAACCTTCGTTGATTGATGTTTTCATAGTGGTGAGAAAAAATTAGATAGGGCTTAGTTGCATAGGAGGAGGGTGAAGAAAAATTGAAAGCTTCAATGTGGATTGTTGACAAAGATTATTAATATATGTGCCATGGATATGTTTGGAGCTTTGACAATAACATATCCCGCCAAAGCTCCAAACTTAGCGGTGGAATAACACTATTATAACATATGGTTGCAATAGCGTATTAAAATAGGAGCCCCATGGGTTTGACTCCGGGACCTCCCCAACCGACGCTCTAATAATACCTCCGCCAATCATTAGGCTAAACGGTTTGGTTGTTTAGTTTGCATAACATTAATTTTATAAAGTGATATTTATCAGTGCACGAGAGGAGACAAGGGCGCACGACAGTTCGTACCAGGGATGAAAAATGATGCAGAAGTACAGTCATTAATGCAGATTGTAGACCCGCAAACCCAGACTAGATTTTTGATGGGCCTAAGACTGCCAGACTCAAATCGAGGCGTGGAGATAGTCGTTTATGGGTAATTAGACGCCACGAAATCAATGGTGTTGTTTGTTTTTTGATTTGAGCAAATCTTCTGCAGCTTAACTCCAAAATGAGGTATACTTGTGTATTTTGCCAAATTCTTTTGTTGAGTTAATAAAAAGGCCTACCCATTTGAGAGCAGGACCTAGAGACGTAGTCCATCAGGGATGAACTCCGTTATCAAGTTTTTGTGTTCAGATCTGATGCTTATGTCTATTTATCATTGAGCTTTACTTCTTTATGGTGCATTTCAGTTTATGCTCATTTAATACAATTCTTTAATAAGTCACATCGATGAAAAGATCTTGGATCAACGACCCAATTTAAACAAAATCCTTCGCCCACCACCTTTATAAAATCCTCCACAAATAAGTAACTTAAAAAAACCTTTCATAAAAACCTTCGCTAATGGGTTTTTTCCTTGTAATGTGCATAACAACACACCCTAACTATCATGTCTCTATCATATCACATTCCTTATTCCCAATTTATTTGTGCATGTTTCACCACAATTCTACACGGTATCAGAGCTCACAGGTTGCTAGGATCAAGGCGCATAGGTATATTATTTGCAGGTCCATAAGGGAGATGCAGTAAAAAAAGATGGATTATTCTTTGAAAATACTTCTCACACCTCATAACTACTTCGAGTGGAAGTTAAAAACTTTGCATCAACTCAGATGCACAGGCTTGTACCAGATTACCCTGGCTATAGAGGTTGAGCCAACCTCTTCTATGGATAAGAACATGTATATCAACCACATGGATGAGGCTTACGACCTCCTCTGTGTTTTTATGTCCCCCGAGTTTTTGTTTCACATTGAAGCTTGTACCACACCAGATGAGATCTAGAAAAAGTTGGAAGATCTCTTTGGAAAATAAAATGAAATGAGAGGCCATATGCTCGAGGTCGAGATAAATTCCTTAGATCCAAGGAATTTTGACAACATCCATAACTTCTTTATGAAGTAAAGTCCCTCCTCCTTCATCTAAAGGGATGTGGAATAGACAAATCCACTCTACACAATCAATTAATCCTTTCTATCTTAGCAAAACTTAGGCTGGATTATGTTGTTTTCATCTCATCATTTCATACAAATAGATTCACTTCAGGGGCGGCCTAGAAAATGTCGACATTGGATCAGTTTATTGAATCCCTCATGTTTGAGCAAGATAATCTCATCAAAATGGGGATAATCAAGGGACCCAATGCATATGCACTTCTTGTGCATGAAAGCAACAACACTTCCAATTCAAAGTCCAAGCAAAAATGTAAGGGAAAGATGTATGCAAAGCCAAAGAAGGAAGGGTAATCCAAACCCTTCGATGATTCCTTAAGCTCCAAAGGTGGAAAAGGAAAGAAAGGGAAGACCAAATGTGGTTACTACAACCACATTTATCATCCCAAGTCTGCATGCATGAAGAAGTAGATTGATCAGATGGCGCAAATTCTTCAGAGGAACAACCTTGGGGATCACATTCTTGAAGCTACCAAAAAGAAGATGGAAGATCAATCCAAATGAGGTAACTCTCATGCACTAATTGTCATTAAATTTTTCTTGATTCGTGGATCTTAGATTCGTGTGCATCCCACCATATGGAAACAATGAGAATGTTTTATCTTATATTTCTGCATGCACGGGTCCTCCCATCCTCATGGGAGATGATACCCTAGTTGAGGTCATTGGCCAAGGGAGAGCAGAACTCCCACACAAATTTTTTGAGAACATCTTACATGTTCCAAAACTCTCTGTTAATCTACTCTCCATTTATCAGATAATGTATTCTCGTAAAGGAAAAAGGGTGGAATTCACACCTGACTCTATAACCACATATGCTATTCATGATAACTCCACGATTGTTGTTGGTGAGGTAAACCACCAATCACATTTGTATACTTTCAGTAAATTCATTGATAAATATGATTATGCTTTACTACTGACACACGTTGATGATACTAGTAGATTATGGCATGAGAGATTCAACCATTTGTGCCATAATCTACTCTCCCATTTAACTTTGCATTCATATTCAGACATGACTCTAACTGAGGGATTATCTAGCTGTTGATGTGTTCTAATGCAAGCTGAAAATTTGACGGGCAATTCTCCTTTGAGCCCTTTGAAGGTTAGAGATTTCACATGGAATTCAACTCCTAGAATGACCGTACTTATCCATACTAAGCATAGAAAAGCAACCTTATCCTAAAGAGATGTCAGAAAAAATCCAAATAAAAGGGAATTAAGAGAAGAAACTAGTCCTTGCATTAAGGACACACTTGATGTAACATCCCCACTATAATCCCCATTGCATAATGTAGATATGAAATGTGCCCATGACCAATCAATTTAATATGCAAATTGTTTTTTTGAATTTTAATAATAAAATGTGATGCCAATTGCTGGGAGACATGGATAGAGATGGCGGATGAATTAATCCACAAGAGAGGGGAGGGTTTGAGAGAGTGTCTAAGAGGGGTCCAAGGGGGAAATAACCATGTCTATCAATTCAACCCACTTCCTAAATTTTCTATTGGTATATGGACCTTTTATTTTGTTGTTGAGTGTTCCCAAAGCCAATCATTCAATGCATGCAACAGGGTTCATGTGAGAAGTCACATCCCATAGTTATTGGGAGCATGGGGGTTGAGTACAATCAACTTGGGGAAGAGTGTAAGTCAAGCAAGTAACCAAAGAGAGGAAAATTTGTATGGGCAATTACGACAATTTTTAGACAAACAAGTTTTTGCATGAACAACAAGAAGAGAGCACAAAAGAAGAGCTTGGAGCTAGAGCAACCATGGAGGGTGGATTTTGGAGCGTATTTGGAGCAAAATACTGAAGAGCTAGGTTGTCAGGCCTGAAGAGAGGACTCCTGAGTGAGTTTCACTATAACAACATGTGATTGTTGTTATTTTTCCTGGTAGTTTTTCTAGCAATGAGCTCCCTTGAGTTTCTCAGTAGAGAGAGTCCTGGTTACCTATGCTAGATTGACCCTGATAAATGAATGGGACACCTGATGAACTGAGACCAGTGAAGGGGTACATTCCTTGGGTTGGTCAAGTCGAGAGGAAGAGAGTTGGTGAAAAATCGGGATAACTATTGGAGAAGACTAATGGGTTGTGGGATTTTCTGAGCTGTGAGTGGACAATGAGAGATCACCCTCTTTTGTGGATTGCTAGACCCAACTCGAGGGTGAATTGTTGTTGAGACTTGGAATATAAAGTCTATGGTTGGGTGGAATGTTCGTCCCAAGCAACTGGTTGCAAAACCGTTTTGAAAAGATAAGTGTTTTATCTTGATTTTGTGTTGCATTGTGAGTTTAATTATTGTGTATTAACTCTGTGTTTGAGAACGATTTATATGTCTTTGTGTTGAGTTATTTAAAATACATTCATGTCATTTTTATCATGCCATAGATGCATTTAATTATGATATCAAACAATATTTAAATTTGTGTATAATTGTAGTTGGTAAGGTATAGGAAATTAGTTAGCGGAAAAAAATTGTTTTTATGTGTTCTCCACGTAGTAATGATCCTCAGTTCAACTAGGGGTCGTTACACTTGAAGGGAGTCACAACACCTAACATGGCATGCCACAACCACACTGATAAACGCTATAAGTACAAATCATGCCAGGTGTTGATGGGGCAAAATTTCCCTTCAACAATAAGGGGTACTCCCTGGTACATAGTCCCAATTAGACTATGCACCGTTTGGTTTAGGAGACCCATCCGGATTTTGGCCCGACTGCCATTACCTGTTATGAGGGGTGATTGGATGGTTTGTGAATGAAAATGGAAATGCAGATGCAATCTAATTAAATGCATAAATAAATCTAACTATCCTATCCTAGCTATGAGCAATCTATAGTAACCAAATGAGTAATTGAAAATGAAACTAATCCTTGCAAATAACTTCACTGAGATAGATGTTATGAAGAAGCAAAGTTAGACAACACATGTATGTAAATACATAACCAAATTAGTCTAGAATCAAGTTATCACATACATAAGTGACTCATATTCTGAAGACAAAACATAAGAAAGAATAGAAAAGCTATGAGAACGATATCAATTTGCATAAGAAAATTCTATAGGAAAAAGTATATTCTTAAAACATATGTAAACAGTACGCGATTTTTTGAAAGTAGTTCACAACAAACAACCATTTACAAAATTTCTTCTCTCTATCCAAACTGGCCGCGAGGGCTTCTCAATTTTAGTTAACACAGTAATTCCAAAATAGTTGAGTGAATGTACAATGCTTGAAGAGCTTCCACAAAATGGGCCTCTTCTTTTATTTATAGAAATTCTAGTAACTTCTAAAAATGTCTTCTTGAATTCCACAAGAAGCAATTATAAAAACCTTTCAACCTCCCCCCTCAAAGGCTATTGACATGTGTGAGAATGAGGACGAAGTTGATGGTAGTTGGAAAAAAACAAGATAGAATATAGTTGTCATCAAATCCATATTTGCTATCTCGTCTTATTCATGTACCTTTGTCTTTGACATAGGCTGCCCAAACCTCATATTGGCCATAGAGTGATATGACCCTATGATATGAAAGTTCCTCGAGAGTGGCTTCATGTGAGGCTAAGTTATTAGTGAGAGTCTTCATGTCCTTTGCTAAGGTGGCCATAAATGCTTGGATCATAGTGTGAAATTTGGCGGGCTGGACAAGGTGTTGCTCCATTAAATCAATTTTCACCCTCGTAGCTACCTTAGTTACCTCCTTGTATATGATTTGTGCTTTGCTAGATATTTTCGAGGAGTTGTTCCATAATGATGGTTTTCCAAAGCTCTTCGATAGGAGGAAGGCGGAAATTTTGTGTCAAAGCATGCATTGCTTTATGAAGTTGTGTGCAAATTGCGAGTGAGCTACTCATTTCCTTTTCTTCTCTCTTCCCAACTTGTTGACACCAATCAAGTGAAGCGTAATCAATCCTTCTTTCTACCTATGAGGGGAGATAAATCTCATCTAGAGCATCTGGATTCTCGACGATCCATCTTTTTATGTCATATAATCCCTCTGAAATGGTGGTGAGTTGGGTATTCTTAGTTTGCACACAGTTGCGTTGTTCCATTATGTTGGCTGCCAACTGATGAAAGACATGTACATGGGCATACATATCTATGATAGCCTCTTCTAGCACTATCCTGACCTTTTCATCACATGTTTTAAATTCTCCTAGATTTCCCTCGTCTTTCTTTTGTTCTTTCAATTCTCTAATCCTGGCATACTTCTCTTGGTTTTGGCGGTACAAGTTCCTTAGGTTCCTCTTTGTTGTCGTGGTGAAGGCAGTGCTAACGGATGCTATGGAAAGTGGATCTTGGATAACATCTTCCGTCACAATAGTCTCTATGACGAATGCTAATGGATTGCCCCCTATGACCGGTACCTTCCTGACTTGTTGTTGCACAATTTGGCTAGTGGCTTTGTCATATTTGAACTTTTTCAAGTTCACTACTTTGTTGGGATTGTATGGTGTGCTAAGTCCCAACTCCATTTTGTTGAATTGTGGGTGATCGTTGGGAATGTTTGATGATTTTTATGGGATATCTGTATCCATAGGTGAGGTGTTGTTATTAAGAG
>SNQJ01S0048947.1:19495-29735 GCA_010110895.2 Picea sitchensis | reverse complement strand
TTAGTTGTTGGTTCCTCCTCCTTGACTAATTCAGAATGTGTAGATGTAGTTGCAACAAACGCTTTTGATGTTGCCTCTTCTTCTTGTTTCCTCTGTGCTTCTTCATGGGATTTCTCTGCATCGACGATCCTTCTTATGGGTTTTCCTTGCCATCTAGCAATGACTTCATGATAAGTTTGAGCTCCGTAGTGAACTTTCTCCTCCTCCTCCCAAGTAGAGAAGGTATATTCCCAAGCATGTTTGATTTGACTACAATAATCCTTGACTATTTTCTTGGGATCGTACATCCATAATATTTTTTCTTTGAAGGTTTATGACAATAACATAGCTACTTTGGCTTGGGCCCGTTTGATGTTTTCAAACGAGTATGAGCCCACCCACAACAACAACAAGGGCCACATAGCCTTATTTTCTCGATACAGTGCTGCCCCGACTCCGTAAATTACAATTTGATATGTGATTTCTTGGACTACTAGTTTGTTGGGCACAAATCTCAGGAGCAGATGGGGAGCTTTTGTAGCCCCATATATCCTTATGTAGGTTTCGTTCTCCATAAGGTAACAATCACCAATATTTTGGATTATTTCCAACACTTTATCTGTCATACACAGGGTTGGTGCACAGAAGATGAACTCATATAGAGGTGCTAAGAAGTGGTTGTAGATCTTGTGGTATTCTATTATGTAGTTGTGCTCCCAGAGCACCTTGTAGTAAATATGTATGGACGAGTCTACTGGTTTCCAGGCCCAACCCATCTTAGGATATTGATGGGGTATGCACATAATATCCAATAGATAAGACACCATATGGAAACTTGGAAATTTTTCAGGTTTGGTCTCTTTGACAACTGTGATGGATTCTACTAAGATTATTGATAAGATATCAACCCAGTTGAACATTGACCCTTCATTTGCACAGTAGTAGATCAAGGGAATTAGGGACAGCGTGAATTTGGAGGCATCTTGTTCCCCACACAACCTGCAAAGCATCACCACGATGTATTGATATGGCACTCTAAGCGCAATAGTCAGATACTTGCTAGATGGTATAAGCTTGAAAGTTCTATCTGGCTTGTACCAGATTTTGAACAGTTCCTTTACTTTGTGTAGGAACTTGTTGAGGAGTTCATCATCTAATGACCTGGTTCCCTTTTCCAGATGATAATATTTGGCCAGATTGGATGCTTGGAATGACACTATGGGATCCTCCTTAGCGTTGAGTATGCATCGATTGCCTAGATCCATGTGCTTAAGGATCCATGAACATGCGTCTACATAAGGGAACACTGTGACACAAACTATTATCCTATGTAGTCTTGAACTCCAAATGTTTATGAAGATTCTGAGTTCATCCCGGTCTTAGGCATCCACGAGGAAGTTTTTCTTTTTGAACATCTGAAAAGCCTCACCCCTTTTGAGTGGATCTTCCCATTTCTCTAAGAGCCACGTAGTGTCATTATAGACGATGCCTGGGGAGTTAGGCTCTTCTTTTTGTCGACTTCTACTTCCAGAGGCCTTTGTCGTAGGTGCCTTGCTTGTTGTCTTCTTGCATGATGACATCTCTGAATCCATGACACACAGTCATAATTAGTGCATAAAACCAGTAGTCAAAGATGATGAGAAAGTAAACATGAAGCGTAAGTTCCTATAAGCATATAAAACTTGAGCATTTGAGCAATAAATAGATGTTAAAGATAAATTCTTCAATATAAACCTGTGTCCATTACCTAAGGAATCACTCGAGTCAATTTGAGGGGGGAATTCATCTTTTGAAGAAGATAAGATGATTTGGGACATGGGAAAAGTTTAATGAGATAACCAAGTGGATCGACGAAGTTGATGCCAACTTGGCCAATGAAGAAAAGTCGAATCGACATTGAAGATGGTAAGTGCTCCGATATGTACCAAAGGCTTTCTTAATAAGTCAGTTGACAATAATGTGATATCAGAGCAATTATTAGGAACTCTTCCGATTACATCGGTGAAGTTGTTTCCAAGGTCATCGATAAATTGAAGGTGTTCGTGTTAAGTATACCAGTGAACGAGACTTCATATCGACACTGTTTGTGTTAACCTCATCATAATGTAGATTTAGAACCAGAGTAAATTTTGGAAAGTACGCCCTTGGAGTCAGAAGGGTTTGTGGCAAGTTCTTCGACTACACTGACGAAGTTGGTGTCAAAATTGTTGATATACTGGAGGGGTTCGTATTAACTCTTCCGATATGCTACTAGAAGTGCTTGTATTAATTTCGCTAATGAGTTGGGGATGAATATCGAAGGAGTTTGTATTAACTCCTCCAACAAGTCTGGAAGCGAACACAATAACTTCATTGGTTGTGCACCGGAGACTATGGTGGCAACCTTGCCAATTGCAGGAGTTTTTTAAAGATTTGGTTAAGTGTTGGATGAGGGAAGGGCTCAATCCTTGCCAAACTCGGTGCATAACTCTGGTATGACAGGGGATTTATGTCGATGCTGGTTGTGCGAAGTTCGACTAAGAACCATAAATGAGAACATGTTAGGGTTTGAACCAATCTTGGGGAAGAATATTGGTTAGGGCACCTTGTATGGACAGGGAACAAATCGTGGCATTGGTGCGATCGGGTTGGGTCGATGAGGTAAAACCTCCAATGTTATGAGGGGCAAAGGGATTCAACGACCAGGGTACGCGTAGGTTGTATGGAAAATTAGGCATGGTTGGGGTGCAATTAGGGTTTCCTATAAAGGCATGGTGGAAATAGACATTGACACTTGAGACCATAATCGAGGTATGGATAGTGGATAATGAGGTTGAGGCATTGCCAAATAGGTCCAATGGTACATGCTACTAGAGACAAACCCTAACCTTAATTATGTGGGTGAATATCAAAATGTAGAGCAAGATGCATTTTCTAGGGCTTACTTAGCAGTTAGACGACACATGGACAATCAGGTAAGTTGGAGGATGAATACTCTCATGGTACTATAGCTCGTCAACCAGATCAGTCGACGCTCCCCTTTTCTCCTTCACGATAAGAAAATGATAACCAAGATGGAGGGGAAGTGCTTTTTTTATAGACATGGTGCAAAATTCGAGATAACCGAAGGGGTTGGGATGAACCAGACCGATTGTTAAGGTCTCATTGGGGGCGAAGTTTGGAAGTGGTCTGATCATACCAGACGAGTTGGTGGTATGATCTCTGGTGTACACCAGAGGTATTGATAGGAACTCCTCTGGTGGCATAGTTTTGTACGTCGATAACATTGGTGGGAAATCCTCAGGTATGTATCAGAGCATATAACGGGAAGTCTGCCGATGGATTTGTTTTTGTATCAGAGGAGTTTACAAGAAGTCCTATGGTGTGTATCGAGGACGTTCTTATGAAATTTTCTGATGCATTGAAGAAGTTCAAGGGAAATCTTCCGATGGACCAAAATATGTCTAAGTGTCAAACTCAAACAAAACCAAACCAAGCTTGAAAGGTAAAGTAATTTCATCAAAGGGGAATGAGGAGCTTCAGTGCAGGTCAAGCAAATGAGCAGTCTTGTAGGTAAGTAAAGAGGTTTTTCAAGTCAAAATAAGAGGGGTCCCATTTTCTTGGCCAAAAATGACTTAACTGGCAAAATCACAAGAAAAAGGGAAGGTGTTGATGCCTGGCACAACAATAGGTTGGTTGATGGAGAATTCTAACATAAACCACAAGAAGTCATAAAATTTATCTCACTTGCACTAAATGTTGACATCCTTTCAAAGTTAAGACTCATCTCTTTGCCATGTTTGGAGTAAGGAGGAGGAGGTACGACGTGGAAGACTTGATTTAATTCCCACTATGATGCCTTTAAAACCCAATGCTACTTGCCTAATAATTTGTGTTGCATGCCACTTCCTAAGTTTGTGAACACTACTTCAAGGGAGATAAAATAGGGATGGGACCCTCCCATTTTTGACAACATTATGTAATTCAACAAGGTTCTAATATTTGCCATAACATCCACCAGACTATTTTGGGATTGGATGACTGGAAAAAACTCAATAGATTTAAAATAATTTGCCACACCCTATATTCTAAGGGTTAATTTAGAAATGATAGAGTCTTGCGATGCCGAGAGATTTTGCATTTGGCAAATTCCGATAGAGGAGTCTTTCACTGCAATAAGATTATCGATCCTCATTATCTTAAGGATAAGTAGACTTTGATACAAGGCCGAAACTTCAACTTGATTGTTAGAGGATATGCCTAGCCCTAATCATAATTAAGTTCACTATTTTCCTTGGGATTAAAAACAACTCTTCGCACCCGATTTCAAACCAATCCAAGTGACACCTTATATTTTTAGACATGCTATGTATCTCTCTATATTATTTACAACTTCACTGAAATTTAAATACCCAAATGGCTCTCGTGTCTCAACTCTTCTATTAAATGGAAAGTATTTTAATCTTAATTATAAATATATTTAACAATAATATTATGTATATTGTATAATATAATATGGATTAAATAAATTAAAATGATTTTAAATTTTAGATTTTTTTATTTTTTTATTTTTGAATAATAAAAAATGATAAAATGAAATGAGATTTTTATTTTTATTTTTAATTTTTTAAATACTTAAAAATGTAAGGTAGGATATGTATACTTTAAGAATTTAGTAAAACCAGTAACCCTAGAGAGTCTCTTGTCCCACAAACAAAATGATCTCATACACCAATTTGATATATCACTTGTAACCTTAAAATTAGATTATTATTATTATAATAATATAACATACCTAAGTTAAATTAAAATAATTTTTAAGTTTAAATTTTTTAATTCTTTAATAATGAAAACTGGTAAAATGAATTGAGATTATCTATCTTAATTTTTAATTTTTTAAACATCGAAATTTTACCTCAATTTCTTTTCATTATTTTTATTCGATCCCCATTTCAATGTTTAATACATCCCAAGTTAAAATGAATGCTTAGTTAAACAAGGCAGCGAGGCTGCTGCGTACTGCCTCCTCAGTATGTGATGAAAATTTGACCATAAATTATTAAATATGAATATAAAATTATTAAATATAAATATAAAATATAAATTCAACTTACCCTTACCTAGTCTGTCATGTCATTGAGTTAATTTTGATCTCGAAATACATGAAAGCTGCAATAACACTATGAAATGTAAGAAAATTCAGTTTTTTTTACATATTAAAAAATAAAATTTTGAGTTTGTTATGTTACACATTAAGTTTTTCACAAAATTTTTAAAGTCAACCCAAATTAATAGAGTAGTCAAAGTATGTATACTGCCTGGAGGCCTGGGAGGCAGTACAATAACATCATCCTCACTAAAATCATCACTAAAATCAGATTCGTATGGGTGGAAAGAAATTTTGACATTTGGGGTGATTGAATGGTTGTGATTCAGTACAGGTGGATCAACACTTATCTACTCAGGCGTTCATTCAAATAGAAAACACAGACGACTACCAATCACAAACACCTATTCAATCTGGAAGAGGAAAGAACCGTGAACCCCTCCATTCTTCCCGCCTGCTATAACCACAGGCAGGCTTTGCAAGAGTTTTCATCGTGTTTTGAAAAATATATAGTATCAGAAAGTACGTTATCATCCATATCCGAATTGTATATTTTGGAGGAAGAAATGTTGACAGGAAGCATGGTGAATACGGTGGGAACAGGCCTCTCTGTAAGGCAATTTGCTAATTTAAGCGGGTGTACCAAAGGAAGTGAGTTTGCTTCTACAATTGGGGGTATAAACTTTAAGCTATTCACTGACTCCAATACATGCAAATACAAAAGGAGGTCAGGAGAAAGCGGCCTTCTTGTGTGGGCTTCTGCCAAAGCGGAGGAGATAGAAGTAGAGGGAAAAGACAAAGCCAACTTACTCCGGGTATGCAATCTCTCCTTCTCATACCCACATGGACACTCTTATTATCCTGGCCAAATCTAGGCAGTGTTCCATGGACTTTTACTGGTGTCAAAGAATGGCGAGGAGGAAAAAAACCTTTTATTTCTGCTTGAATGTATTGATTACTCTGGTAGCTGGCTACCCGTTAAGGCAGGCTGAATATGAAATTCAAGTTCATAAATTATTATTAGTCAGAAGACACAAGAGAATAATTTTGTGAAATAGATTTTGGGCTTGTTTGCACTGAAATTTTAGTCTTTGAGTTGCTGACCCAGTTCTGATTTACACTGACCAGCTGATAAGTCACTTTATATTTGCTCATTGGGTGCTGCTGATAGTTATTATGTATGCAACTGTTTTTTTGTTGTGAGCTACAATCTGGTAAAGGCTGGGGTAATCCATCAACTTTTTGCCTGTATCCCCGTGTGTAACATCGTGTTGAATCTAGATGGTGCATTGGGTGCATTGATTAGGAACACTAGCACATACCCATCTAAACCTTGGTCTGTAATGCATCTTGAGGTTCCGAAATTCAAGGATGCATATCCGGAGTTCACACAAATGACTGATGTATCAAATATTATGGCTTGAGCTTCCCAACCTTGAGACGCATTTCGGACCTGGTTTTAGATGGGTGTGTGCTGGTTGTAAACAATTACAACGAGACACAAGAGGTGAGCTGAGTCGGTGAATGCAGGGTGTTGTTATAGTCCCCACCAGGGTTCGAACCTCACAGGAAGTGGCTGCTGTGCTATCCACAAGTGGGCCATTGTTCTGCCCAGGGGCTGTTAAATCGGGCTGCATGGTGTACAAGATAAGCATCGTCCCACCTCTTGATAGGTGGTGGATGCTCGCCACCGTGGTACGTTAAGGAAGCATCTAAATAAAAGCAAAAATAAAACAACGACAAGTGTCCTAAAAAGCTCAATCTGGGCACTTTAAGTCAAGTATAAGTAGTTGTTTTAGCTGACCTAATGCAATACCTGTGCAAATCCAATAAATTTACCAGTGGCTACACAATAGCTAATACATTGCTAGCTAATTTGGTGTAATAGAAAAAATGTAATTCAATATTCAACATTAAACAAAATGATCAAGAAGTCTACAAACTTTCTTTTGCTTTTAACTACCTCGTCTACAAGGTCAGACATTGATGTTGGGTATTACTGACCAGGGAAATAATTTGTGGAGAGATATTGCTTTATTTAGTGTGGAATTTTATTACAAACAATTGGATAGACAATGTTCAACGAAATAGGGTATTTATCGTTCATTCTTTGGTATACAAAAATGGGCGATCCGAGAATAATTCTGTTAAGCAGTATGCTTTTTGTGTTACCGTGCACAGTAAAGAACAATGTTCCACGCCCTTGGCCTCATCCATTTGCCAAAATCAAGACGTTTTCAAAGAGGAGATTACTTTGTCATGGATTTTGTTGATTTGGACGGGCTTTTAATCTTCTTCAATGATGGCACAAGTTGGGATTACCATAGTTGATTGCAATTGGATTGGACTAAAGTTTGTGTTTTTATTTAGAAGAATAGAACTTGCAGAACTTATTTATAACAACATGGCTCCTTGTTGCTTCCTTTTTGTCTATATCACAGCTCCACCCTCAGACTCAAAAGGTTGAAAGATAGGCATATGTACCTGTAATGGCTTCAATACTTCTAATATTGAGCAACTCAGTCTGGAGTTGAGAGCTATCAATGGGAAAAAGAAAAGGATTAAGAATAGAGCCATGAGCTTTTGATATGACTAGATATTTCAGTTTAAGAGTTCAGCAACTTGGCTCCAACTGATGGACAATCACATATGAGAGGTGGAGGCAAAATTTCACTCCACGGCCTAAACATTTTCATTTGACAATCATGGAAGAAATTTATAGGAAAATTTTAGCCAACTCAGAGAAAGCTTAACTCTCTCTTTCAAGTCTTGTTTTACAACTGACTTGTCAAATCAATTATCAAAGCTCTTAAGGAGTACTGAATTTTTTCATAACGAAGTTTTACTAAAACTAACTTGATTTTCTCGAGAAATCAGAGTTTTCTGCATATAGATCTAATGGAGGATTCTCCTCTTATGTTGCCATGGAAAATTGTAGACCATAGCATGATGTGCATTTGTGACAAATCAATTGGTCTTAACTGAGAGTTCACTGTTCCCCATTGAAATCAAATACATGATCACTCTCTCTCTCTCTCTCTCTCTCTTTTATGACAGATGCTTCTTGTTACCCCCCCATGCCCAGGGGTAACTAGAGGAGATCATGTCTCATGGCCCACAATGGAGACAATGATCCCGACCATGATGATCAACATGTCCACAGATAGCAACCCAACAACTCCCCTCAGATTGCCTTTTCTACTTCAGATCAACCGAGCTCATCACATCCAGTCAACTCAGTGTATGGGAGATGGTAAGCCAATGTCACCATGAGGTATGTTAGTCCTTCTTTCATGCAAAGTGTTGTGCTTAATGTACTAGGCATGTGGATAAGGATCATTGGTTGAAGTTGGATAATGGATCACTAGCTCAAGAAGTTATGTTTGTCGCCTTGTTTCACCTTGGTGGCCAGCATCTGTGCCCTAGTCCTATCTTGTCACCGCCCAGGGAAAAGGGGTACTACTGGGGGGTCCTCACAAGGGTAACGTTCTGTTTCCCATCATACTTAACACTTTCCATCCTGGAGCCCATCGCAATGTACTAAACTTTGGTAATGGGTCATGGTCCATTCTCTCATGAGAAGAGGGGCTGAAGGCCCAAAGGTTGATTGCAGTTGCTTCTAAAAGATTAAAGAATGATGCTAAAGAAAGAAAGGAATAATAGCAAAGGAATCTCAAAATCCAGTCCAACTTGAGCTCCACCCTTTCCGCGTTCGCCCCAATCCCAAGCAGTGATGTTATAGTTTGAGACCTTGTTATCGTGCAAACTGTAGGTTGGGAAAAGCCCGACCCAATCCACTGGATGGCGATAATGGTGGGAGGGTTACCCACTGTCACCTTAGATAAACCCTCCCCTCGCTTTAGTGAAGGAAGAATCCACACAAGGGGGGAGTGCCGGATGATTCTAGGGGGGAGATGAGATGGAAAGTGATACTTATGAAAAGATGCCCCTATAGGTCAAGTTACTAAGTGGAGAGTGTCTTGACAATGAACTTTGAAGGTGGTTTATGGTTGCCGAGTGTTTGAGTATCTATGGAAGATGGTTGTACTTGCCCGAGACACAAGAGAAGACAAGATACAAGCTAAACAATCCAATGGACAAGCAAGTTAAGCTTGCTGTCCCTACTTGCAGCAGTTGACAAGAATATACATCAACAAATACAATAGCTAGTTACTGCAGATTTAACCATCAAAATTGTCAAATAATTATTGGACAATGAAGTACTAAAACAATGATAACTTTCCAATACTTAAGCATGAACTTTGACAATTAATTATGTTGATGTTTCGACAACATCGGAAGACATTTTCTTAGAATAATAATTAATAATATGATTATTGATTATTAAATATCGATAATTATTAAATATGGAAAAGTCACGTGGGGGTGAGGGTAAAGGCGGTTAGCATTAAGAAATTTTAGACGGATGAGTGAGCGGGCCGGTCAGAGTACAGGCATATGGATGACACTGATAGAAATGAATTTGTGGAATGTTGAGTGTATGGCATTGTATGGTTGAACAAATTGAATGGTGTCTATGATAGTATGGCTGATATGACAGTGTATGTCGGATTGCTGTAGACTGTATGGGACGTGTACGAAAAGAATGGTTGAGAGTGGAAATTTTAACCCATGAAATTGCCAAGAGCTTGGCTCGAATACCAAATGAGATAAAAGAACTTGTTTATCATGAGATTGCAAGAACATTTCTGCAAGTCTATATAAGATATATTGAGTAATAAATGATTGATATATGAATGATGATTTACAATGAGCCTCGTGATGGTGTACTTATATGCATTGACTAATCTTGAGATGAATGGGTGTGTCCTTTGTCTTTTCACTAAGCATAATGATTAATATTATTTATTATTATTGTTATTATTGCTATTTATTATTATTTATGTTTGTTAAAGAATCATTCGAGATCCTTAATCCTGGAAATCTACAGTCGTCACCCGAAGGTGGGACACCATTTACAGTTTTTATCTGGAGGGACATAAGGCCACCTGGCCCAACTTAATAGCCATGATGGTTCTACATTTTTGTGGCCACCCTTGCGGGGATGAACCAGACACTTTTGTGAGATTTGAACCTTGGTGGGGGCTAAGACAATACCCCCCTTTCAGTCTCAGGAAGCTCTTGAGTTAGCTTTCTCCTAATGAAGCGAAGACC